>WOXC01003992.1:0-222500 GCA_011680675.1 Gymnobelideus leadbeateri | reverse complement strand
CCAGCCCATTTGGTCCTAAGATCATCTATCTCCTTCCTTTTATCCAAGCTTTCCTCCACCGTCCCGCCCTCAGCACCCTGCCTCCCTCCTCCCCTCCACTCCAGCTCCTCCCCACCCCATCCTGGGCTAGTGGAGAAATCTCAACAGATGGTTACGAGCTCTGAGAACATCTGGCGGTTTGAGGCGATTTGCTTGGAGGTGTGTGTGTGTGTGTGTGTGTGTGTGTGTGTGTGTGTGTGTGTGTGTGTGTGTGTGTGTGTGTGTGTGTATTGGGTGGGTTCCAGTTCCATTTCACTTAATTCAGATCACCACCCTCAACCCCCATACACACACATCCTTTTAGGCAGAGATAGGATTTTTGGAATCAGAAATACGTTTAAAATGTCTAAACTTTTTTTTTTTTGCACGCCCGAAGGAGCCCCGACCTCTTAAAATCCATAGGAGTGCTTGCGAGTGTCCACACAAACCTGAATACGGTCTCAAAGACTTTACAGCCTGAATATGAGATCAGAAGGCGACCTTAGAGCAGCCTTATTAAGACTGCTGTTTCTCTTGGCACGCTTTCCTCCCAGTTACATCGTGCGCCAGGTAGTGCAAGAACCATGATCCTCATATAGAAAGGGAAACTGACATATAGGGACTTTCCCATGCACCCTTAACTAGGTTGAGGCAAGACTCATCTCAGGTCTCGACTCCAAAACGCCCCACTCTTTCCCACCGGAGCTGTAAAGCTGGCAGGCAATCAGAGCTGCAAGGGGGCGGGGCGGGGGAGGGTTTAGGGAACTGTTCGAGGTGTAAAAAAACAAAAGGCAGAAATACTTTTTTTTTTTTTTTAAATCGAAAAAGATTTAGGGCTAAAGACATTGCCTCCTCATTGGATTGAGACACCCTTTTTAGGATCTAGCGTTCCAAGGATATATAAGGGAGCCTGACGGATCTTCGGTCTTTCTCTATTTTCGATCTTTAAAATGCTGAGGGATTTTTCTTTTTTCTTTTTTTTGAGATCTTTGTCTATCTGTTCCATTTGTATGTGTGTGAATGCATGTTAGGGAAAGACATGAAGAGACTAGAAAAATATACAATCCTTACTCAGAGCAGGAAAAAAAATGAATTTGCTCCACAGAGAACAAAGAAAGTAGTTTCCTTAGCCAGCCTAATAAGGGGCTTTGGAACTGAGGAACATTCACTAAGCTCAGGATAATCCGAGTCTTGAATTTATTATTATTATTATTTTGTTAGTTTGTGGTAAAGGACAACCTGTGTTGTTTGACTAGAAATGAGCTTTCTCTCCATCTATCTGTCCCTCACTTTCTCTTGCCTCTATTTCTTTCTCATGGACATTTTCTTTATTTCTCCTTATCTTTCATTTCTTTCTTCTGGCCTTTTTTTTCTTTTATGCTCTCTCTTTCCTTTAGCACTCACCTTCTATCTCTGTTCCTCTTCATCTTCCTCACTTTTTCTGTCTCTCTCCATCCCTGTCTTTGTCTCCCTTTCCCCCCCCAATCTCACTCCTTCCCTCCTCATATCTCCCCATATCCTTTCTTTCTGTTTTTTTTTTTAAATTTAAAATCATTTGTCTTTCTCTTTGAAATTATACCTTAGGAGTCTTCTTGGTGTCTTCAGTGACAACAAAGGGCCCCACACAAGGCTGGTATTTAGATACTACCTGTGTGGCCCTTTGCAAATTCCTTTTCCTATCTGAGCATCAATTTTCTCCTCTGTAAAATGAGGGGTTTGGAGCTAGCATTTTTTTTTCCAGCTCTGAAGTCTATAATCCTAGGTGGGCAAGTCACTTAACCCTGTTTGCCTCAGTTTCCTTATCTGGAGGAGGGCATGGAAAACCATTCCAGTATTTTTACCAAGAAAATTCCAGATGAGGTTATTAGGAGTCAGTCAAAATTCAACAACATTTACACACAGCATTTTAAAGTTTCCAGAGACATTTACAAATAATATTTCATTTGATCCTTACAACCACCTTCACCTTGGGAAACAGAGGGAAGATAGAAGCTGAGAGAATTAAGTGACTTGCCCAAAGTCCAGAACTAGTAAATGTCTGAGGGAAGATTTGAACTCAGTTCTTCCTAATTGCAAGTTTAGCATGCTTCCCATTATTCCGCCTACGTGTCCCAGACCACTATAGTGATAGGGCAGCAATAGTGGAGCACAGCAAAGCCTAGCAGAAATAATGCTACCTTTAGGGTCAGATTCCCTAGATTGAGCCTTAGCTCTTTTCTTGACTTTGAGCTAGTCATTTTCCCTGCTGATTTCAACTTCCTATCTGTAAAGTGGAAATTATATTATTAGAACTACTAATTCTATGAGATAATGTGTGTGTGTGTGTGTGTGTGTGCGTGTGTGTTGGATATAATATTTATACTTTAGCTGTGATGTTTATATCCTGGGTCTAAGTATAATAGGTGTGTGATATCTATAGTCCATTATATATATCTAGGTATATGTATGCCCTATATAGCCTCACCTACCTTAGGGTGGCTAGGTGGTGCCATAGTGCACAGGAAGACCTGACTTCAAATCCAGCTTTAGACACTTACTGTGTGACTGTGAGCAAGTCACTTAACTTCTGTTTGCCTTAGCTGTTAACACAGTGCCTGGAACATAGCAGGCACTATATAAACACTTATTATCTTCCTTATCTGAAGAGCCATTATTGGCCCATTTTACAGAGCACCACAGATTTAGAGATGGAAGGGCCCTTAGAAACCACTGAGTCCAACACTCTCATTTTACAGATGAAGAAACTGAGGCTGAAATTAAGTGACTTGCCCAGGGTCACACACCTAGTAGGTGTTTGAAGCACGATTTGAACTCAGGCCTTCCTGAATCTAAGCCCTGAACAGAAAGCAGAGATTATGCTAAGAGACTAGCTCAGAACTAACTGACAATGATGCTACTACCAGGCTACTATTCTGGGAGTGGTAGTTTAAGTGGGAGAAGGAAGACTATAGCCAGAGGAGTTTCTTCCCATATGTGACTTGCCTCTCCATAATTTTACTAGCATTGAACAAGACAAAAGTATCCAAAAGTCTCACGTTGCCTTTACAATGAAACACTTACAGAGAAGTCACAGGGCAGAATCAGGAATTGCTTCCAGTAATAAAGCTTCAAGTGGAAAAGGAGCAGCATTGGGAGTGAATCCCAATTCCCAAGTTCCTTGGTCTTAGTAGACCTTTCATTTATTCATTTGTTGGCTTAGTCAACAAACAATAATCAAATGCTTACTATATGCCAAGCACTTTGCTAGGCACAAGATATAAAGACTCGTAAAATTGAAAATGGTCCTAGTCACAAAGGAGTTCCTATTCAACAAAGATAAAAATGGAAAAGTCCCTGTGCTCATGAAGTTACACACTATTGGACCTTGACCCTTCTGTCCTGAGAATGGAAAAGCACATGGGGATGTGTTTGCTAAACCCAGAAATATGGATATTGACTTTCTTCTGGTGAAAGTGAATGATGGGTCACAATGAATTTTAGTCAGGAACTCTTGGGTTTGGACTACACTTATGATTGGGTTATAATTATAGTTTGACCTGGATTAGGACTAGAGTTAAAACTGTATTAGTTAAACAACAGCCTAGGTCTGAAAGAAATTATAGGGGAATTCTTTTAATAAATATCTAATTTTATCTCTTTCTCTTTATTTTTTTAGTAACAAATTAAGACTGGACACAGTTAAGCTATACTTCTGTGTTTGACTCAATTATGCCATTCTGTTGGGATTTGGATCTATTGAAACACAGCATGAAGGGGTGAATGATAGAGTTTTCCTGGAGTGTATGGGCTCAAGCCAAGAGTTTAATTTGATAAATCCACATAGACCACAAACCTTAGACTAAGAAAATGAACACTGACATTCAGAAGAGAGATAGAACAAGGGTACAGAGATTTTTAAAGCTCTGTGAGAATAATAGAAAGCTTAACAATTCCCCTCCTGCTTGTTCAGGCACATAACTGACTGACAGAATATGGGACCATTGAGAGCCATGTTTTTGTGGAGCTGAATCAGACTAGTGCCTAGCAGTGCCCCCTGGTGGGTTAAATGGAATTTTAAAAAAAGCATGTTTGTATAAACCAGTTTGTGATTGCAGAGATTCGTGTTTCCCAGCAAACTGAAAAGGTTGGTTTTGTATAAAGGACCAAGGTGAGAAAAAAACAAAACAAAACAACAAAGCAGGGGATTTGGCTCTTGTCACTGTCAATATTTTTACTTTCATAGGGCCATGAAATATCAGAGTTGTAAGAAAATTCAGAGGGCACACAATTCAAAATGTACCTGAATAGGAAATCTCTCTGTAACATCTCTTACAAAGGGTCAACCAGGCATCTGTTTGAAGATCTCCATTGACAGGAAATGTGGCAGTTTATTTCATTTTTGGAAATTGTTAGGAAGTTTTTCTTTACATCTGCCTCTGAAGCTTTCATTCATTAATCCTAGTTGTAGATGAAGTGGACTTTTTTTTCAGTCCACTTTGCTTATCAGTTTTTCTTAGTTAAAAGGGAAGGGTCAGTGTGGAAGAGGAAGTTGATTGGAAAAGAACTGTGATATAAAAAACAAAAGGTGACAATAAAAAAATAAGAAGTTGAAACTAGATTGAAGGATGAATTACAAGTTCCAGTTGGATAGGCAAATGAAGGAGTTTGCAAATAAAGGAGAATTGGTTTTTGTCATGCCTGAAGACAGAGAGGACACTTAATTTCATGGGACACAACTATTTTGTTTTATGTTGCTATAATAAGCATTTGCAAAAAGCCCATCATGAAGATAATTGTAGTTTATATGACAGGCTCTATCTTAGAGGAAGAGGAGGTAGAGAAATTCTTTGAAGAACTTTATAAGACCTTCCAAATTAAATGAACACATATTTTAATACCAAATGATACATTGCAAAGATGGGAATAGGGGAAGATGGGAAAAAATTGGAAAACATGGTTCAGAAGTAAGAAATGAGAAAGCCTACTAGGTTGCAGATTATACAGAAATTTCACAACTGTGTGACATTAATACATTCCTTACAAGAGTCAGGAGGCACAGAACATGGCAAAGACTAAGTAAAATCATAAAATCTCTCTAAAATTGATTATATTTTAACAGAAGGGAAATCTTTGGTTACTGATTTTGGAGTCACTTCCAAATCAGTTGTCTATGCACAATCAGACTGTTGACTTATTAGAAGAAAGATAAAAATCAATAACAAATTACACAAAATAAAAATTAGGAGATATGACACACATGTTTAAGAATTATCTAAATATAATAAAAATTCTTTAAAGAAATAAAGAACAACTCCAATAATTGGAGGGACATCCACTCCTCATTTTGGGGCTATACAAATAGAATAAAAATTATAATTCTAACTAAACTAAAATACACAACAAAGCTACCAAGCAGGTACATTATAGAGCTAGACAAAATACTAACAAAATTGATTTGGATGAATAAAAAACATAGGACCTCAAGGGAAATAATGGGGGGGGGGGAATAGGACTGGAGGGAGATAAGCTCTTCTAGACCTCAAATTATCCTATAAAGCAGAAATTATTAAAACAATTTGGGAATGGTTAAAAAATAAAGAAGCAGATCAGTAGAACAGATTAGATAAGAAAGAACCAGAAAAGAGTTAATTTAATCACCTTGGGAAGAGCTCCTTATCTGTCAGAAACTGATGGGAAAATTGAAAAGCAATTTGGAAGACGTTAGATTTAAAACAGCAGCTTACACCACACAGCACAATAAGTTCAAAGTGGATGTATAACCTGAATACAATAGAAAAAAATAGAAAAGAACAACATTAGGAATCTTTTGCAACTATGGCTAGAAGAGAGTTCTTATAAAGGAGAGATAGAACAGTCACAAAAGAAGATAATTTTGATTACATGGAATTAAAAAGCTTTTGCATTAACAAAATCAATTTAACTAAGATAAGAGGAGAAGCTGTTGATCAAGAAGATATGATATACAATTGAATTAACTTTGACCTGGCCTATTTAAGGAAATTGTTGACCCTGAAAAGTGGGAATTGCATTTTTTTTAAGAACAGAAAGGCAAAAAGGCAAAACCTTATTCTCATTGAATACATACACACTAAATAGGGTATCTTACCCTAAAGGAGAGTAGGGGGGAAGGGGAAAAGAGGGGGGATGATGGAAGGGAGGGCAGGCTGGGGGGGAGGGAAGTTGGAAGCACCCACTTTTGAAAAGGGACAGGATCAAAGTAGAGAATAGAACAAGTGGGAGGTGGGATAGGAGTGAGGGAAATATAGTCAGTCTTTTACAATATATCTACTATGGTAATGTTTTGCATAGCTACACATGTACAACCTATACTGAATTGCTTATCTTCCCAGTAAGGGTGGGTGACAAGGGAGGAAGGGAATGAATCTGGAATTCAAGGTTTTAAAATCAAATGTTTTAAATACATATATATGTATATATATGTGTTTTATGTAAAAATGTGCATATATATGCTATTATTAATATTATTTTACATGTAATTGGGAAATAAGATATACAGGCACTGGGGCATAGAGATCCACCATGCCCTACTGGAAAAGTCGAACGGGATATGGGAGAAGATATAGGAGAGAGCAGATTGGAGGAGGGGATATCCTGTGGGACCGCTATTTTGGGGGGGGTAGGGAAAAAAAGGGAAAAAATTTGTAACTCAAAACCTGGCAGAAATGAATGATGTAAACCAGAAATTAATAAAGCATTTGGGGAAAAAAGAAAAGAAAAAAAAAGGGGTGGCTAGGTGGTGCAGTGAATAGAGCACCTGCTTTGGAGTCAGGAGGACCTGAGTTCAAATTCAGCCTCAGACGCTTAGCACTTACTAGTCATGTGATCTTGGGCAAGTCACTTAACCCCAATTGCCCTGCCTTCTCTGATCCAAAAAGAAAAAAAAAAAGCAAAAAGCAACCCCCCCCCCCCCCACCAAACAAACCAGATATTGACAAGGGCTATCACCATTTCTTAAGAAGTTTAACTGATGTAAATCAATTTCAGAGAGGGAAAAAGGAGTCTACAAACCTCCTAAGTCAGCAAACATATGATATCCTAATGGGTGATGAACTATGACAGTCAAAGACAACAGTAGTTTAGAATTTAAACTAATCTTCAGAATCTTACAGAGAAGGATGGGGAAAGCTTATGGAGGTATGATGCAGGAACAAAAACAAATGAGGGGAAAACAAATTTAAAGAGAATTTGATGAGAGACCCAATTAAGTTATATATTCATGAAACCATTTTAGGAGAAAACTGGAAGCAAGACAAAAAAAAAGATGAAAAATGGAAATCTGTCAAAATTTCTATAACAAACTTTTTTTCACCTATCATTGACAGTGGGGCTCCTATATCTCAGCTTTGATGAGTTATATGAGGAAGCAGAGATGGCATTAAACAAAGATGGGAAAAGCAGCTGGTTTAGGCTAAGTATTCACAGAAGAGATATGTGCTAGAGGGAATTAAATTTTGAGGGCACCGAGGAATTGATTTCCCTTATATCTTAAAGACAGGAGGTAACAAAATGTTGGAAAATATCTCAAACATTATTACAGATAAAAAGTGATAGAAAATCAATAACTAATGATACATTTGCCTACTTTCCCTGGTGAGAATATGAGGAGGATTTCACAAATGATACCCTCTGGCAGACCATGTTTTTATAGTCACACCATTGAAGGAAAGGTGCTGAGAATACAAGATTTTACTATAATTATTGTTAGCTGAGAGATAGCCTGGCATTGTAGATATTAACATTGGTCTTAGAACAAGGAAGAAGTGTATTTGAATTTTGCTTCCAATGCTGACCAGATTTATTATCATGGACAAATATTTTAATCTCCTCATCTCAGTTTCCTCATCTGTAAAATGAAAAATACTTGTATCTACTTCAAAGGGTTATTGTAAGGATCAGATTAAATAATGTATGTAAGATACTTTTCCAATCTTAAGGCACTACATCAATTAACACATCATAAAATTGCTTTGTTGTTCATCTTTCTTTTTTCAAAGAGGACCAATGACATCATGGGGTGGGGGGAGAGGGAGATGTCTTGACTTGAGTGTGACTTGGATTTAAGTGTGTCAGAGTTTCTCACAAAGTTGTCACCCTCACTCTTCCAGAGTCATCAAAGTCCAGTGGAGGACTGGAGATGACCTAAGATATAATGGATGATCTTGATGTTTTCCATGTCTGGCCAAGCTCTAAGCTTTCCAGAGCACCTGCATCAGCTGCCTTCATGATCATTAGAACAAACTATTCTCATCTGCCCATTCTTCTGTGGGAAATTTTCACATGCTTGGGGTAAACATCCCCCTAATTCACTGGTGGGGTTGAGGCTCCTAGGCTCCCCTCAACCTGGTTTAACCCATCTGCCAAGATGGTTTACCAGGGTTTGGCTGCTGTGCATGCTAGAGTTTCTTGGAGCCACATGTGGGAAAAGATGGGCAACAGTGATTGAGGGCTCATCACAACATTAGCACTATCATGGAGGGGAGAAATCATTGTGGAGAAGCAGCCCACCTTGCTCACCACCCCCAGCAACAACTGCCGGGCAATTGCCAGTGACAGGCAGATAAGCTCAGAAGATGTGGGAGGGGTGGTAACCCCCAATCAGTAGTCCTGCTGCCAGCCCAGCCTGAAGTCACTTTTCTGGGAAGCAATCTCTGTGCAAATGTAGCCTGGCAATCACTACTGTAGGTGCTACTGCTACAGCTACTGATAACCCAGAAAAGAACATTCTTGCCACCAAAGTCTTTGGTACTCTTGTATGGTTCAACACCAGCAGTTTATATCATTTGATCAGCTTGAAATGACCTTAAAGAAGAGGCGTTCCTGTCTCCTTTGCTGTTGTGGAGGACTATGGAACCTTTCCACTGGATTTGTAGCTGAAACCTTCCATAGGTATTGGCTGAGGAAGTTGATAGATCCTTTTTTTCCCTTTATGAGACTGGTTTACATTAGTTATGTGTTATTTCTCCCAGTGGAATGTGAATTCTTGGTAGCAGGTATTAGAAATTCCATTTACATCACAGCACTCTGCATATAGTAAGCACTTAATAAATGCTTTTTTTCATTCATTCATTTGAAGAAGTATCTATACCAGTCAATAACCATGGAGGACAGTGGAAAGGGCACTGGATTTGGAGTCAGTAGACCTGGAATCCTAATTTTGTCATATTGCCTTTGTGACTTTGGGTAAGTCATGTCATTTTCTTTGGGCCTTGGTTTTCTCATTTGGAAAGTGGGCAGTTTGGACTAGATGACCCCAAATTAAAAGTCCCTTTTGGCTCTCAATATGTTGGAGCTTTTGAAGTATGCTTGAAAGGCTGTCTTAAGGAAGATGGATTAGGCTCTTTCTATGTAGACCCAGAAAGCAGAACCAGGATACGCACATGGTAACAATTAGAGTGACTTGTAAATGAAACAGGATACTTTAGGAGGTAGAAGGTTCCTCCTCACTGAAGGTATGTCAGCAGAAACTACATGGTTATTTGTAAAGTATATTATAGCAAGGAATCCTTTTCAGTTTGGGTTGTACTAGATGGCTGCTGGTGTCCCTTCCAATGAGATCACAAGGAAGTATCTAGGTAGTATAGCAGATAGAGTGCTGTTCCTAAAGTCCAAAAGACCCAAGTTCAAATCCCGTCTTAGACTTTTGCTACCTGTGTGACCTTGGACAAGTCACTTAGCCTTTGTTTGCCTTAGTTTCCTCAACTATATAATGAGAACAATGATGTTATTATTAATAGGGATAATGATAGCACATACCTCACAGGGTTAGTTTGAAAATTAAATGAAATAATTTTTGCCAAGTGCTTAGCCCAGTGTCTGGAACACAGCAAGTGCTTAATAAATCCTTCCTTCCTTCCTTCCTACAAGGAGACGGGGGATTGGAGGTTGGATGACAGTTGACAATGGACTGAGCTGTATTTTCCTCCTGCGACTCAGGGTTGAGAAGGATATACACCTGAGAATTGGGCAATGACGATTCTGTGTCATGAGGTCAGGCATGGTGGTGTCCTCTGTAGCACCATTTCAGCCCTGCCCTATTCTCCTGGGCATTCCTGCTGTCTCAGGGCTGTGGTCAAGATCATGAGATTAGAACCACAATAAATAGCTGACATTGATATATAGCTTTAACCTTTGCCAAGTGCGTTACCTGTATTATCTTATTTGACCTACATGACAACTTTGTGGATGGTGGTACAGAGTGCTATTATTATCTTCATTGTAGGGGGCGATGTTGAGGATTAGCTCTGAGGCGTCTGCCATGGGTGTGAATTCATGCTGAGGACCCCCTTGAGCCTTGTTCCCACCTGCCTGGGCCCATTATCTCAGAATGTTGACTCACCACCCTCTGTTCATCCTCACTCTGTGCAAGGGGGGCTCAGAACATTCTGGTGGTCCCAGAAATCCTGGCTGCTTGACCTATGTAGATAAGAAGTGATGCATGAGATAAGAAAGCAGGGAAGTATCCCACGGGAGTAGCCTCCTATAAAGTTGCAAGTTAGGTGTCTCATGTAACAAACTACATGAAGTTTCCCATGAGAAAGTATGATATAAGTGCTTCAGCTACAGTATATAAACTCTGACCCTCAGATGCTTAATTGGGATTTTCCTAGCATGCATGCAATAAATGTATGAATGCTTTCAGTCTCCACCTGGCCCACGATTCTTTATCCATTCATGCTCTTACGTTTGGTTGGTGCTGCAAGGTGCAGGCATCACCATTTTCTAGATGAGAAGACTGAGGTTCAGAGAGGCTCTATTCCTAGAACTTAGGTTCTCAAGCTTCATCATTTGAAGTATCCCTTGTATTCTTAGTAAGAAGCTCTGAGATGCTGGAAAGGTAAGAAAAAAAATGTTAATAGGGAAAAAAGTCAACCACAGGCCTATGTCAACCTGACACCTGTCTGTAGAATCTTACTCTGGAAAAGCAAGCCTTGCCTCTCTCCACCCTTCTCTGAAGGGCTCCTGTATAATGTGGAAGGAAATAACAAGGGTCTCTTAACACAAAGCAGGGATCTCCTGGCTACATTTGGGCAAGAGGAACCTCCTTATAAAGTTCAGAAAGGATCAAATGATGCAATATATGTGAAGCACTTTCTTTTTCAACATCTACAGATAAGCTGCTCATTATAGTTAATAATAAATTGGTCCATGGGTGTGGAACATTCATATACTGACAGATTTGACTGACATTGGCCTCCTTTGCTATTCCATGTAGGAGACACACCATGTCTTGGCTCTGGGCATTTTCTCTGGCTTTCCTCCATATCTGGAATACTCTTCTTCATCTCCTACTCCTGGCATCTGAGGCTTCCTTCAAGTCCCAGCTAAAAAGTCATCTTCTATAGGAGACCTTTCCTAGTTCCCCTTAATGCTAATGCCTTCACTTTGAAATTATTTTCAATTTATCAAGTAATATTTGATATATATGAATAACATGTAGATATGAATAGATGTTATTCAGATAATATGTATGATCATATATATCTGTGTACATATATATCTTATTCATTTATCATATATAATCATATCAAGGGTATCTAGATATCGATATCTTGTTTTTACATAATTGCTTGCATGTTGTCTCCCAATTAGATTGTGAATTCCTTGAGAGCAGAGGCTGTTTTTTGCCTTTCTTGGTTTCCCCAGAGCTTAGCACATTGCCTTGCACATAGTAGGTGATTAATAAATACTTCTTGATTTTATGTGCTAGTTTGCTGAGCTTTTTTTCCTTTCTTTTTTAAATGATAAAGTATGGTTCCCTTATGAGTGGGGGAGGTGTAGGGGAAGGAAAAGGATGTATTTGGAAATGAAGATGATGTTAAAACAAACTATATCAACAGAATAAGAAAATTATAATGAATTTATCAGCAGAGTTTGGAAGTCCAGCACAATATCCTGCCCCATTGTTGTTGTTCAATCATGTCTGACTTTTCATGACCTTAAGTACCTTAGCACACTAATATTGTCTGTGGGGTTTTCTTGGCAAAGATACAGGAGTGGTTTGCCCTTTCCTTCTCCAGGAGATTAAGGCAAACAGAGATTAAGTAACTTGCCCCTGAGAAACCCACAGGCCTATGTCAACCTGACACCTGTCTGTAGAATCTTCCTCTGGAAAAGCAAGCTTTGCCTCTCTCCACCCTTCTCTGAAGGGCTCCCGTGTAATGTGGAAGGAAATAACAAGGGTCTCAACACAAAACAGGGATCTCCTGGCTACATTTGGGCAAGAGGAACCTCATTATAAAGTTCAGACAGTATCAAATGATGCAAGCTAGTGAATATCTGAGGTTAGATTTGAACTCAGGTCTTCTTGACTCCAGGTCTGGCACCCTATCTGCTGAGCTACCTAGTTGCCTTGATCTTACCATGTACTAGGCATTTAATAAATATTTCTTGAATTGGATCAAATTGAAGATCAAGGTACCAGAATATGGGGAAGGCTGGAAGTCAGGAGACTTCAGTTTGAGTCTTGTGTCTTCTTCCAATTTGCTGTGTGACCTTGGACAACTCGTTTCCCCTCTCTGAGTTTCCATCTCCTTTAAAGTTTGAACTTGATGCTATCTAAAGACCCTCCTGTCTCTCACATTCAATGCACTAAGCTCCCTTCTGGCTCTGATGTTCTAGGTGCTTGGGCCCCTTCTAACCCTGACATGAAGATGATCACAGAAATGGAAGTAGCCTTGGGCATCACATGGCATCACCCTCTCATTCTGTAGATGAAGAAACTGGTCTGGCAAGAGTGAATGATGAGGAAACTGGGAATGGGACACTCAGGTGGAAAAACCAGTAGTTGAACCAAACATTGACTCCAAATCTAATGTTTGGTATTCCGCCCGCCCCCGCCAGTCTTCTGTCCTAAGGCCTTTTTCAGTTTAGACATTCAATGAGATTAATTGGTTGGAGACATGTGATCTGGACTGGGCCTTCTTGGGCCTAAGAGAAAGGTAGAGCCTTGTAAATATGAATATATGTTGTGCAAACCTCTCTGAGCCTCAGTTTCCTCATTGGTTATAGTGAAAATAGCTCTTTGGAATTTGAAGGCTTGAGTTTAAAGTCCTTCCTCTGACACTCTTCCTATCAAAAGGGGATAATTATACCTGCACTCTGCCTCCCTCACTAGGGTTACTGGGAGCCAAGTCTGTAAACCTCAGAGCAACACAGAGAAACCAGTTGCTTTGATTTTCTTGGATTACTCCAACAGACCTCCTGATTGGTTGTGTCTGTAGGAAGTTAAACAGCCTCCCTCATTAGCCTTTCTCTCCAAATCTACCTTGTCTTGGCTGTCAAACACTGACCAGAAGGCCCTCTTCATCCAATGTATTGCAATGAAATTATAAGATCTCTGCCCATTTTTCTCTTTCTAGCTGTCAGACCAGCCTGGCAGGTGTGAAGTTAACATAGTATCAGAAGAGGCAAAAGTGAATAAAAGGAAAAAGGAGTAGGGAAGATGGGAGGGGAAGACTGGTCAGAAGCATATCATCTGTATGGCTCTAAGTACTGGGGTTTGGTTTAGGCATCAGAAGGCTAAAATGTTCCATTCCCATTTGTCATCTATTGTACTCATGTTTTTGGGGAAAGGCCTCTGGCCTTGGAGACCTGCATTCGTACCCCCAGCTCCAGTCACCATTTACTAGCCAGGTGAGTTTGGGCAATACACTTTCCATTTCTGGCTTTGTTTTCCTGCTCTGTAAAATGCGCATATTTGGGCTTCTTCATGGAGTTATGAGAAAAGTGCTTGATAAACTGTAAAATACTGTTGAAAAGGGAGCTAGTATTTTGATTTATAATTTGATTAAGATGGAGATTTTGCTGAAAATAATTAGTATTTATATGGCACTTTAAGGTTTGTGAATTTCTTAACAAATGTCTCATTTGAACATCATGTTCTTAGAATGTAGACTTAGAAGGGACCTTGCAGATTATCTAGGAAAGACTCCTCTCATTTCATAGAAGAGAAAACCAAGGTCCAAATAGGTAGCTTGGCCAAGTTCTCACAGCCAGTTAGTGGTAGAACAGGTCTGAGAACCCTAGACATCTGATCCAAGCTTTTTTTTTCCACCAGACTCCTCCCAACATGGAGGAGGCCTCATGTCATCCCTAGGCAGTGAATTAGCTCTACTGTAGATGAGAAGGGACAGGGATTCAGCAGGTGAGAGGGGAAGGTGCTGGCACCTTTTGGGGCATGGGTTTTTAGTCTTTGTTGAGGTGTTCTGAACCCCTCTGGGAGTCTGTTGAAGCCCATGGACCCCTTTTCAGAATAACTGAAAGCAATATTACATTTCAGTTCTAGGTTAGTGGAAATAAAAATCCCACTTTCTTTTCCCCACCTAAATTCACGAACCCCTTGAAATTTCTCCATGAATTTTGGATTCCAGCTTAAGTTTAGATGGTTGGGATGAAGAGTATAGAAAATGACTCCTATGGTTGTCAAGTGGCACTGGAGTGGGGAGTGGCAAAGGTTAGAAAAAGTGTTTGGAAGGCCCCTTGGTGGTGAAGGAGAAAGAATGTTGGATGTGGAGTCAGGAAGACAGAATTCAAATCCCATCTCACTAAATGTGTGACCCTGGGCGGGTCACTGAACCTTTCCCATTCTCAGTTTCCTCATCTGTAAAATGGGAATAATAATAGCCCCTACGTCATGTGGCTGTTGTGAGAACCAAATGAGAAAACGTGTATAGAGTGCTTCATAAACCTTAAAGTACTAACAAAAGTACTATTATTATTGTTGTATACAGTTATGTGTCATGTACAATTCCCCAGAGCTGGATCATCAGAATGGACTTAAGGCAGCCCAATGTATTTGAAAGAGCCAGGAGTGGGCAGCAATGAGAAGACCTAGGTAGGTGTGGGGAACCTGCAACCTCGAGGCCACATGTAGCCTTCTAGGTCCTTGGGTGTGGCCCTTGACTGAATCCAAACTTCACGGAATGTATTTGTTCTGAACTTCACCTCAGGTCTTCCTAACTCCAAGGCCAGTCTATTTATTAATCAACCAACCAATTATTTCGGTTGTTCATTCATTCAGCAAGCATATAGTAAATGCCTACTATGTGCCAGTCACTATATTAGACAAAGGGTACAGAGTCTCTGCTCTCAAGGGACTTAAGTCAAAGGCAGGAAAAAGGAGGCCCCAACATATAGTAATTTTGGCTGAAGGCACCAGCAATGGAAGGGATAAAGAGAGTTTAATTAATCTGAACCAATCTGACTGATGTTGCTAGATTCCACATATATAATTCTTCTGCTAGGGTCTCAAAGCTTCCCTTGGCCAGATGCAAATCTGAGCTTGATCCTCAGGGCCTTTCTCCAAGGTCCTTTTCCCTCAGGACATCATGCTTTCTCTCTAGAGGTAAGATACACAATTACAAAATGAGAGGGGGTAATATCATCACTCTAGTCCAAAGGCCAAGGTGTGCGAATAGCTCTATTAAATAGAGACCTTCCTTTTCCCAGACTGGGACTTGATTTGCATTTTTACTACAATCCAGACCAATCCCAGGCTAAACTGCAAAGTAAGTCATTAATAATAATAGGATTAGGGACTAGACCTGTAATTTCATTAATATAGAGGACTCGATTCCCAGGTGAGGAAGCTCTATTCTTTGCCAATTTAGGTTGGCACCTTTTCTGCATCTCTTAGGGAGTGGGTGAGAGCACTGAGAAATTAAATCATTTGCCCAGGGTCATACAGCCAGTATGTGTCTGAGGTAGGGTTTGAGCCCAGGCCAAAAAATTCTAGCTTTAAGGACAGTTCTCTGGCCATTACAGCATGCTGCAGCTATCACTACTACTACCATTAATAACAGATAAATTTGTATAGCGGCTTGAAGTTTGCAAAGCATTTTACAAATGTTATCTCATTACAGCAACCTTGGGAGAAAGGTGCTGTTATTATCCCCATGTTTAGCTGAGGAAACTGAAGCAAACAGAAGTCAAGCGACTTGCCCAGGGTCACACAGCTATTAAGCTGTAAAGCAGAATTTCAACTCAAGTCTTCCTAACTCCAAGTCCTTATTCTTCCTTTTGCGGTTCCTACTTCTCTTAACATTTTATAGTTGTAGTTCAGTTGTTTCAGTTGTGTCTGACTCTGTGATCCCATTTGGGGTTTTCTTGGCAAAGATACCAAGATGGTTTGACATTTTCTTCTCCGGTTCATTTTACAGATGAGGAAACTGAGGCAAACAGGGTTATGTGACTTGCCCAGGGTCATACAACTAGTAAGTGTGTGAAGCAGAATTTGAACTCAGGACTTCCTAACTCTAAGTCCCAATTCCTTCTCTAGATGTTCTTACTTCTTGTCCTAATGTTTAATAGCACTCTAAGGTTTGCAGAATCCTTTACATATATTATATTATATTATATTATATTATATTATATTATATTATATTATATTATATTATATTATATTATATTATATTATATTATATTATATTATATTACATTACATTACATTATGCTTAACATATCATCTCATTTGATATACTACCTTGGACAAGTCTCTTCAACTCTTTGCCTTAGTTTCCTTCACTATAGAATGAAAAGGATGGACTAGAGACCTCATGTTCTGTTTGTAGGGTTCCTTACAGTTTGGCTGCTTTGTGCCCTAATATTCTATATTCTTTGAGCTCTGACATTCTGAGTTTTATGTTCAAAACTCCTTCCCAAGTCTAATATTCTATGTTCTAAGATTCCTCACAGCTCTAACAATGTGTTTTAAGGTTCCTGCCATGTTTAACATTCTTTGTTCTAATATTCCCTCATAATTCTAACAAGTTCTGTTTTAAGGTTCCTCCCACATCTAACATTCTATATTCTAAGGTTCCTCACAGCTCTAACAAGCTATTCTAAGGTTCTTCCCACATCTAACATTCTGTATTCTAAGATTCCTCACAGTTCAAATAATCTCTGTTCTAAGATTCCTCCCTTGTCTAATATTTTGTGTTCTAAGGTTCCTCACAGCTCTAATGAGTTTGGTTCAAAGGTTCCTCTGATGTTTAATATTCTATGTCCTAAGGTTCTTCACAGCTCTAAAAATCTGTTCTAAGGTTCCTTCCATGCTTAACATTCTCTGTCCTAAAGTCCCTTCTAGGGACATTTTAGGACAGGCTGGAAGAGGGAGGGTTAGAGGAAGAAATTCAGTTGAGGGTTGGGAGCTGATAAGTAGACAAAAGCAGGGGAGGACACCCTTGCAGAAACATATTGAGGGGTGTTGTGTTTCCACCCCCACTCAGTGGAAACCTTGAAGGAGTTTCTGGCCCATTTCCTTTTTTGGCACAATGAGAAGGGAGAGTCCCACAGCTGGAGCAAAGGCTGTTCCAAAGAGCTCTTTGGTTGGGAAGTTACTGGATAAGACACAGCCCCCACACAGAGAAGGTTGTGGGTCAATGAGGCCAACTCTCCTGGCCTCCTGATTCCCAGTTGGGGTGGAAAAGGGCAGAAGTGGCTAAGGCCTTGCTTCTGGGGCAACTGGCATGAGATTTCCTGCCAACTACAGTGAAGAAATGTCAGCTCTTGAGATATTCCTCCACCTCAGCCTCCTTGTGCTTTCCAACTCCTTAAGATTGGCCTCCTGCTGTTGCTGTTTTGGGTGCCGGGAACCCCCAAATGCAAGCATACAGGGCAGGTCTGCCTCAAAAGAATTCTACAACTCAAGATTTCTTTTAGCCCGAGTAGTGAGATTTTATTATGACACAGTCTGGGTGGGCAAGATTTTAAATAAATCTTCGAATTTGTTGACTATGGGACTGATAATTTTATACAAAAAAACCAAAACAAAACTGTGGGATGGTATTACGGAGTGGCAAGTAGCCTGGGGTGGTCCAGGTGCAGAAAATGAAAAGAGTTAAGTGGTGGGGCCACAGCGAAAGCACAGTTAAAAAGATTATTGAATATCTAGGTAAAAGTGTGTGGGAAAGTCCTGGGGCAAAGACATGGTCTTTTTCTTTTAGGGGTCCAGGTCCCATCACCCATCATGCCCTCCTCAAACAAATGGGAACCAAAATATTTTGGGGTAAAGGGCAAAGGTCTCAGCTTCTGAAACTGATTCCTGCGGGCAAGGACCTTAGAGCTGTCCCTTCCTGGAGGGGGTCCCAAAGAAGAGGTTGATTGGAACTGAGCATAGGCTGCATCCAGGGGATGATGGGCAGACATGGGCTGGTACCCATTATTTGCTATAAATTGTAGGTGAATGGTCAGTAGTCTGGAAGACAAAAACCTGACAAGCAAGTTCAATATGTTGGGCTCAAATATAAGGAGAAGTAAAAGTGATATCAGAATGGGAGGAAAACAAAGAAAGAAAGCAAGAGCCCCATTAAAATAATTTACATTTGACCTACAGGGTTATCTGATCTTGTTACTTTCTCAAGTTTCCACTCTGATTCCAATTGTTTTAAGAGGATCAGATACTACTGGGAAGTAACAGCACTTTTGCAGGTAGAAGTTTTCTACCCCTGGGTTCAATTATTACACAAGTGAATTTGCCAGAGGGTGACTTTTACTCCAATTATAACAAAAGACTTGGGAGGATACTTAAGTAATGACTAGGCAAAATAGGTTATCTCCCTGTAAGAAAACTGATTCCATTGAAGTTCTCTTCCCCAAGCCAAACTGAAGATGTTTCTTTTTTTTTCCAAATGCTTTATTAACTTCTGATTTACATAATTTTTGTCAGATTTTGAGTTACAATTTCCCCCGTTTTTCCCCTATCCACCAGAATAGCAGTTCCACAGGATATCCCCTCATCCAATCTGTTCTCTCCCATCTCTTTTCCCATACTCCCTTTGACTTTTTCAGTAGGGCAAGGTGCCAATGCCTGCACATCTTATCTCCCAATTATATGCAAAATAGTATTAATCACAGTATTTATATATTTCTAAAACATTTGATTTTAAAACTTTGAATTCCAGACTCATTCCCCTCCTCTCCTGCCACCCACTCCTGCTGGGAAGATAAGCAACTCAGAATATGCTGTACATGTATAGCTATGCACAACACTACCATAGTAGATATATTGTAAAAGACTGACTACATTTCCCTCCCTCCTATCCCACCTCCCACTTGTTCTATTCTCTACTTTGATCCTGTCCCTTTTCAAAAGTGGGTGCTTCGAACTTTCCCCCCACCCCAGGCTGCCCACCCTTCCATCATCTCCCTCTCAAAACCCCCTCCCCCCTACTCTTCTGTAGGGTGAGATATCCCATTTAGTATGTATGTCATTCTCTCCCTGAGTCAAATTCAATGAGAATAAGGTTTTGCCTTTTTGCCTTCCTGTTCTTCCCCTCCCCTACGACCACTTTCCCTTGCCTCTTCTATATGAGATAGTTTACCCCTTTCTGTCTCTCTCCATCTCCTCTCATTATATTCCTCTTTTACCTCTTAATTTCACCTTTTAAGTATCATCCCTTCCCATTAAGTTTGACCTGTGCCCTCTATCTATGCATACCTGTAAACACATATACACACATTCACATATGTATTCATATACCCATATACCCTTCTTCAGCTATTTTCATACTGAGAAAGCTTTCATCAGTAACAGTTATCATTTTTCCATGTAGAAATGTAAATAGTTCAACTTTGATAAGTTCCTTATGATTTTCCCTGTTTACTTTCTCAAGCATCTCTTGCTTCTTGTGTTTGAATGTCAAATTTTCTATTGAATGCTGGTTTTTTCCTCAAGAATGCTTGAAAGTCCTCTAATCCACTAAATGACCATATTTTCCCCTGAAACAAGATACTCAGTTTTGCTGGGTAGGTGATTCTTGATTTTAATCCCAGGTCCTTTGCTCTCCAGAATATCATATTCCATGCCCTTCGATCCCTCAGTGTAGAAGCTGCCAGGTCCTGAGCTATCCTGATTGTGTTTCCATAATATTGAAATTGTTTCTTCCTGACTGCTTGTAATATTCTCTCCTTCATCTGGGAATTCTGGAACCTTCTTTTTGGGATCTTTTTCAGGAGGTGATTGGTGGATTCTTTCAACTCTATTTTGCCATCTGGTTCTAAAACATCAGGGCAATTTTCCTGGA
Source organism: Gymnobelideus leadbeateri (assembly GCA_011680675.1). Classification (NCBI taxonomy): domain Eukaryota; kingdom Metazoa; phylum Chordata; class Mammalia; order Diprotodontia; family Petauridae; genus Gymnobelideus; species Gymnobelideus leadbeateri. The sequence goes on along the minus strand of WOXC01003992.1, from coordinate 202,440 downwards.
GAATTTCTTGAAAGATGATTTCTAGGTTCTTTCTTTGATCATGGTTTTCAGGTAGTACAATAATTTTTAGATTATCTCTCTTGGATCTATTTTCCAGGTCAGTGGTTTTTCCCATGAGATATTTCACATTGCCTTCTATTCTTTCAATTGCTTGGATCTGTTTAACAGCATCTTGATTTCTCATAAAGTCACTAGCTTCCATTTGCTCCAGTCTAATTCTGAAGGAATGATTCTCTTCATTGAGCTTTTGAGATTCTTTTTCTATCTGGCAAATTTGACTTTTTAAGGCATTCTTCTCCTCGTTGCCTTTTTGAGCCTCTTTTGCCATTTGAGTTAGTCTATTTTTTAAAGTGTTATTTTCCTCAGTCAGGCTGTTGACTGTCATTTCATACTTTTCTTGCATCTTTCTCATTTCTCTTCCCAATTTTTCCTCCACTTCTCTTATCTGCTTCTTAAGGTCCTCTATGGCTTGTAGCCAGCTCATATTTTCATTTGGGGCTTTTGGTGCAGGAGGTCCCTCTGACCTCCCATTCCTCCTCCTGTTCCATGCTTTGATCCTCTTTGCCCCCCAAATAGGAGTCTAATGTTGAATTTTTCTGTTTATTTTGTTTCCTTTGCCTAGGCATGTTGCCACTCAATTACTTGACTTTTGTGCTTGTTGCCACAGTAAGACTCTGGCACCAGCCAGGGGAGCTTCATCCCAAATGCTGGGGTTTTCTCACCCGCCAGAGCTATTAGTTGTGTGGCCTCTCTGAATCCTCCATACACTCTGGCAAGCTGGTCATACACTCCAAACCCTCCACCCCAGACTGCAGTCCAGATCCAAGAAGGGTAAAGCAAGATCACTTACACCCAAGACTGATCTCCAGATCTCCCTACTGTTTAGCAGGCCAGGAGCTGAAGCTGCAATGTGGCAATGTGGTGCAAGCTGTGCTGGCTGCTCAGTGGCTTCTCACCCCCAGTGGAAGAAGCTGACATGCTCTCCCAACCAGTCCCAAAGTCCATAGGGCACTGACCCCTCACTTTGTCCTAGGCATCTATGTGGTGATAATTCTGGAAATGTCACAGCTGCTGGTGTTCTGGGGTCCCTCCAGCCAGCTACTGGTCTGCCTGACCTGGGGATAAAACCCCAGACTCATGCTGGCCTGGGCTCGGCTCCCAGAGCACTGTGCTGGCTGCTCCCTGCCAGGCTGCCGGGCTGTCCTCAGTGGGAGGTTAGCTTCTCTGTGTCATTTTGTGGGTTCTGTAGCTCCAGAGGTTGTTCAGAATCCCCCTTTTACATAAATTTGAAGTGGTGTGGGCCGGAGCTCCACAGAAGTGCTATTTCTACTCCACCATCTTGACTCCACCCCACTGAAGATGTTTCTGATTTAATTTCTGTTGTTTTGGCATATGGAATGATTGCACATTCAGGTCAAAACAACAAGATCTTACCCACTTGCATTGTGCTTATATCTTTTACTGACCTTTTGCTATGACTATATAAATTGGCTATAAGAGGATAAAGCAAGGACCCAATTCATCAATTCCACCTCATAGCCAGACTCAGTAATAGCCAGGTGGATAACATTCCCTTTTAAAGGAACACAATGGGGAAACTGAGCTAGGATGATCCCATTTTATACTGAGGCTAAAATTGTCCTCATGATGGGGCATGAGACTGTTGAGGTTTAAGGTTTAGGGGTGCTCAAGACCCCAAAATATCAACATGCTGCGTCTTGTTGAATGAATTAGACTCAAATCTTCTCTCAAAATAAAACAAAGTTTGTTAAAGATTTACCATAATGGGTAGACTCTTAAGGAGCCTAAGTATTTGTGATGCTTGTATTGGATAAGCAGGCCAGAGCAATCTGACACAGATTGAGTCTGCGATAGATTGAATCTCAGCCCCTTCATGTAGGCAAGATGGATCTTATATACAGAAAGATTTTGGGAGGGCTCTAGGGGTGGTCTAGAGGAAGGGTTTGGGGAGGGGCTTAAGGAGGAGTCCAAGGAGGATCTTTGATGGAACTGAGGTCAGACTCCAGGAATGGGATTAAGGGTAGGAAAAAGATAAAGGCTACCTGGAGATGACAGACAATGGAAGGGCTAGGCTAGTTTAAGGGCAACAGGTTTGGGTATAGATATTTTGATAGAATCAAGGGTGGGAAGTAGCTGGACAATGGAGGACTAGGCTAGGTTAAGAGTAACAGAGATTTGGGCCTGGTAATGAAGGCTTATTTATGGTCCCAGGCAAATGTCTCATCAAGTGGGAAGATTCAAGGGAGTTCTTAGAGCCTGAACCCCATCAGGACCCCTAAAAGGAAAAGATCATGTCTTTGCCCCTGAACTTTCCCCAAACATTTCTACCTAGATACTCAATAATTTTTTTAACTGTCCTTTCATTATGGCCCTACCACTTACCTCCTTCCATTGTCTGCACCTGGGCCACCACAGGCTGCTTACCTCTCCTTAATCTCATCCAAACCTCATAGTCTTTTTCTGTACAAAAGCACCAATCTTACCTCCATTAAATCACACAGATTCTTAGAATCTTGCTGCCTAATCTATGTATAATAAAACCTTACTACTATGACCGAAAGAAGGCTTGAGTAGTCAAATTCTTTCGAGGTAGACCTGCCTGTACTCTTGCTCCCAGGGCTCCCAGCACCCCCAAACTGTAACACTGCCCCCTCCAGTGAGGAGTCAAGCAGGTTCAGACAGCTAGACCACCGACACCAGAGAACTAGAAAATGGCAAAGTCAGGAAGCCCAAAATGTGCAATATTAGAGCTCCAAGGGATCAAAAGCATAGAATGGAATTTTAGGTAATGTGTCTGTGGGAGCAGCATGGGTAACATGCTTGCTTTGGTGTTAATTAGACCTGCATTCAAGTCCTGCCTCATGTTTACAAGCTGGGTAACCATGGGCAAGTCTCTCCACTTATTGGAACATCCTCTCTAAAATGTGGATAATAACACCCAGGGATCTTTTGGACGGGCTTGGAGTGAGGCTATAATGCAACAGGGGGTTCAAACAACTTTGTCAACTTTACAGCAAAAGTTGACTATTTTACATTTCATGTTGTAAAGTTGACCATTATCATTAAGAACAAAGAATGTTAGAGCCAGAAGGGACCTTAGAACAGAGAATGTCAGAGCTAGGGTGTGTGTGTGTGTGTGTGTGTGTGTGTGTGTGTGTGTGTGTGTGTGCTTAGAATATAGAATGTCTGGGCTGGAGAGGCCTTAGAACAGAGAATGCCAGGTTTGGGAAGGTCCTTAGAACACAGAATGCCAGAGCTGGGAAGGGTCTTAGAACAAGGAATGTCAGAGCACAGAGAGATCTTGGAGCTTGGAATGTCATTCCAGTCCCACTCAATCTAAACATTTGTTAAGTTTAACTATGGATTAAACATTGGGCTGCAAAAGTGAAAAGGATTTGGTCTTTTTTTCTCAAGGAGTCTACACACATACCAATACAAGGTAGCAAGGAGGGGGACAAAGTGCTTGGGAATGCTTAAGGAGGGGACTTCCAGCTAAGAGAAGGAAATTGAGAGACGTAACTAGGATCCAACATTTGGGGAGAAGCAATTCTCTCTGAAGCAGACCTCAGCCTGTCCCAGGAGGACTGTTGTCATTATTTCACTCTCCCACCTGCCTTTACCTCCCCTGTCCCCATGTCTTCCCTGCCATCCTTCTACCTTCTGCTGAGAGATTGGAGAGAGAGAGATCCTGGGGGTCATTTACCCTATAGTAGGTGTGCCAGTAAGACTTTGGGGGACAAGTAATCATTTCTCCCTTCATGACTGCATCCAGCTGGGTGGGTGGGTGGGTGGGGAGGATGATCTCTGATTCACATTGCTGACCTGGACTACATCTTTCATTGAGAAAAACTGGGATTGGGGTGTGATATCTTTGTGGGACAGCTAGGTAGTGCAGTGAATAGAATGCCAGGCCCGGAGTCAGGAAGACTCATCTTCATGGGTTCACATTCAGCCTCAGACATTTGTTAGCTGTGTGACCAAGTTGCTTAACCCTGCTTGCCTCAGTTTCCTCATTCATAAAATGAGCTGGAGAAGGAAATGGCAAGCCACTCCAGTGTCTTTGCCAAGAAAACCCCAAATGAACACAATTGGAAATGACTGAACAATAACAAGTGCTATCTTAGAACTTTAAGCACCTCCAATTCAAGTAAACCAGTATTTATTAAGTGTTTACTACATGCAAAACACTGTGGAGACACTAGAAATACAAAGAAGAAACATTTATGGTCTTCAAGGAACTTGCATTTTACTGAGGGGAAACAAGATGTGCATAGACAAGTAAAAATAAAATGTATATGACATAAATACAAAAGAATTTTTGTGGCTAATGTAGGGTACTAACAACTGGGAGAGGAGAGTAGGAAAGGCATTATGCAAGAAGGTGATGCTTTATCTGAACACCAAAGGGAGCAAGGGATTCCAAGGTGTGAAGGTGAGAAAAGCAGTGCATTCTAAGCATGAGAGACAGCCTGTGCAAAAGCACAGAGGTGGGAAAGAGAGGTCACACAAAGAAGATATGTACGCAAGTCTGGTTGGAACATGAGGGTGTATGATAGAGAGTAATGTGAAATCAATCAGGAAGGAGAAGTTGGAACCAGCTCATGAAGTTCTTAAAATCCCAGAGTAGTTTGGATTTTATCCTAGAGGCAATAGGGAGCCATTGAAGCTTCCTGAACAGGGAAGTACCATAGAGAGATCTGGGCTTTAAGAGGGCCCATTTGGCAACTTGTATGGAGGATGGATTGATGATAGGAAAAACTGGAGGGAGACAGAGAGACTAACTAGTAAACTACTTCAAAAGTCCAGGCAACAAAGAACAACTGAACTAGAGAGATAGCTATATGATTAGAGAGAAGGAGAAAAATGGGAGATAGGAGGGAAAAAAGTGAGAGAAAGAAAGGGAAGGACGGTTTGGGTAGAAGTGACAAAATTTGGCACAAGGGAGGAAGGAGGGCAAGATCAGTTTGGTACTCATTAGGAGAAAGGACTATTTCAGACACTCATGGCCCCAGAGAGTGCAGGGAATGGGTAAATTTATGAATGACAAGGACATCAATAGAATAAAAGCAGTACTCAGTCTCAACAACCTTGATCTGGAAGTCAGGACCACATTCCATCTTTGCTATTGATTTTTCTGTGTTGATCTTGAGCAAATATTCATTCTGGGAACTGGTTTCCTCCTCTGTGCAATGAAAACGTTTGACTAGCTAGTCCAAACTTAACAGAAGATACTACCAATGATTCAGTTTCCATCATCATGAGCAAATCCTCAGTATAAATTGTGTGCCTAGACCTTGACAATATGGTGACAGACTCAAGGTTTCCTCCCTTCCAAAGACAGTTAAATTACCTGGGAGGCACACATGGAGAAGAGGACTCCTGGGAACACCAGATTGCCATAGGCAGGCCACTTCACTCTAAGCGAAGTTCTTATCTGGTCCTTTCCATTAATCTCATGTAATGTTAGAATGGGAAGTTCACTTAAGCAAACATCCTCATTATATAAATGAGGAAACAGAGATCCAATGATTTGCCTAAGACACTGAGGTCATCACACAATGATACTGACCATCCTCAAAGAATGCCAGAAATAGTGATTGCCCTGCTTCACTATCAATGTGCTGATTGCCCACATCTTTGACTCCATCTCTTCCCTCATTTCCAATATCCAACTAATGATCAAATCCTTCCATTGTGCCTCTTTGGAGCCCTTCTCTCCACTCTTCTGTGTCGACCACTCTACTTCAGGCCCCCATTACCTTTTTTTTTTTTTAAACAAATACTTTATTAACTTCTGTTTTACATCATTCATTTCCGCCAGATTTTGAGTTACAATCATTTTCCTCCCATTATTCCCCTACCCAACCTCCCAGAATAGCAGTCCCACAAGATATCGCTTCCTCCAATCTGCTCTCTCCTATACCTTCTCCCATACCCCCATCAACTCTTCCATTAGAGGAAAATGAATCTTTGTGTCCCAATGCCTGCACATCTTATCTCCCAATTATAGGCAAAAGAGTATTAATAATAGTATTTATATATATATATTTGAAACATTTAATGTTACGACCTTGAATTTCAGATCCCTTTCCTTCCTCCCTTGTCACCCATTCCTTCTTGGGATATAAGTAATTCAGTATATATTGTACATGTCTAGCTATGCAAAACATTATCATAGTAGATATATTGTACAAGGCTGCTTATAATTCCCTCCCACTCATCCCACCCCCCACCTGGTCCATTCCCTACATGATCCTGTCCCTCTTCTATAGTGGGTACTTCCAACCTCCCTCACCCCAAGGATGCCCTCCCATCCATCATCCCTCCTCTCATCCCCCTTCCCCCTATCCTGCTGCAGGTTGAGATATCCCATTTAGTATGTATGTCATTTTCTCCCTGAACCAAATTCAATGTGAATGTGGATTTGCCTTTTTAGCCTTCCTTATTCTCCCCCTCCTTTGCACCCACTTCCCCTACATGAGATAGTTTACCCTACCATGTCTCTCCCCATCTCCTCTTGCCACTTTCTCACCTCATAATTTCATCCCTTGAGTACTCTCCCTTCCCAACAAAATCAACCTATGCCCTCTATCCATATATAACTGTAACCATATACACACATTCATATATGTATTCATATGACCACACCCCCTTCTTCCATTATTTTCATAGTGAGAAAGATATCATCAGTCACAGATATTGCTTTTCCATATAGGAATGTAAATAGTTCAACTTTGATAAGTTCTTTTTGATTTCTTTTCTCTGATTACCTTCTCAGGCATCTCTTACTTCTTGTGTCTGGATGTCAAATTTTCTATTCAACTCTGGTTTTTTCCTCAAGAATGCTTGAAAGTCCTCTATTCCACTGAATGACCATATTTTCCCCTGAAACAAAATACTCAGTTTTGCTGGGTAGGTGACCCTTGGGTTCATTCCCAGTTCTTTTGCCCTCTGGAATATCATATTCCATGCCCTTGATCCCTCAGTGTAGAAGCTGCCAGGTCCTGGGCTATTCTGATTGTGTTTCCACAATATTGAAATTGTTTCTTCCTGGCTGCTTGTAGTATTTTCTCCTTGATCTGGGGATTCTGGAACCTGGCTATATTTCTGGGAGTTTTCTTTTTGGGATCTTTTTCAGGAGGTGATCTGTGGATTCTTTCAGCCTCTATTTTGCCCTCTGGATCTAAAACATCAGGGCAGTTTTCCTTGAGAATTTCTTGAAGGGTGATTTCTAGGTTCTTTCCTTGATCATGGCTTTCAGGTAGTCCAATAATTTTTAAATTGTCTCTCCTGGATCTATTTTCAGGTCAGTGGTTTTTTCCATGAGATATTTCACATTGCCTTCTAATCTTTCATTTGTTTGTATCTGCTTAACAGCATCTTGATTTCTCATAAAGTCATTAGCTTCCATTTGCTCCAGTCTAACTCTGAAGGAATGAATCTCCTCAGTGAACTTTTGAGATTCTTTTTCATCTGGCAAATTCGACTTTTTAAGGCATTCTTCTCCTCATTGCCCTTTTGGGCCTCCTTTGCCATTTGAGTTAGTCTATTTTTTTAGGTGTTGTTTTCCTCAGTCAGGCTGTTGACCCTCATTTCATACTTTTCCTGCATCCTTCTCATTTCTCTTTCCAATTTTTCCTCCACTTCTCTTATTTGATTTTTAAAGTCCTTCTTAAGGTCCTCTATGGCCTGCACCCCGCTCATGTTTTCCCCTGGGGCTTTTGGAGCAGGACTTCTGACCTCACAGTCCTTTTCCCGCTCTATGCCCCCAAAATAGGAGTCTAGGTTGCATTTTTCTGTTTCCTTTGCCTTGGCATGTTGCCACTTAATTGCTTGACTTTTGGGCTTGTTGCTACACTATGGCTTTAAGGCCAGATAGAGGAATTTTCGTCCCGAACGTGTGGGGGGCAACTTCCGTTTCTGGCAAGCTGTAAACCCACCCACAACTTCCACCCTAGATCACAATCCAGATCCAGGGATGTTAAAGCAAGAGCGATTACCCCCCAAGACTGATCGCTGGATCTCCCCACGATTTGTAGGCTGGGAGCCGGAAATGCCTCTGAAAACTACACAGTGGCGTCTCCTCAGCAGCTTCTAGCCCCCAGGGGAGGGAGCTGACGCATTCCCCAAATACAGGTCCCAAAGTCCATAGGACACTAACCTCTTACTTTGTCCTAGGCAAGTCTATGTTGATAATTCTGGCGTCTCCACAGTTCCTGGTGTTCTGGGGTTCCTCCAGCCTGCTGCTGGCCCTGCCGCCCTGGGGCTAAAACCTCAGCTCACGTGGACCTGGGCTCGGCTCGGCTCCTGCGCTCTGCCGGCTCCCAGACCACTGCGCTGGTCCTTCCTGCAGGGTGCTGGGCTGTCCTCAGCGGGAGGTTAGCTTCTCTGTTTCGTTCTGTGGGTGCTGGGGCTCCAGAAGATTTTCAGAGTCCTTTTTTACATAGTTTGTGGAGAATCTGGGGGCAGAGAGGCTTGGATGAGCTGTTTCTACTCCGCCATCTTGGCTCCGCCCCCCCCCCCCCATTACCTTTTATCTGGACAATCTTAACAGCTTCCTAATTGGTCTCCTTGACTCTAGTGTCTCATCTGACTTTCTCAACAACCCTAGGAAGTAGGCACTATCATTATCCCCATTTAACAGTTGAGAAAATCAAGTCAGACAGAAGTTAAGTGACTTGCCCAGGGTCACACAACTCGTAAGTGTCTAAGACTATTTGAAATTTCAGGTCTTCCTGACTTCAGATCCAGCCTTCTATCCATTGTGCTACCAAGATGCCTCATAGTCCTGGTGATGTCACTTCTCTGTCAAAAAACTCTTCAAAAATATAGAGATCATTACAAAATGTAAAATAGATAATTTTGATTATATAAAATTTAAAAGTTTTTGCACAATCAAAACCAATGCAACTAAAATTGTAAGGAAAGCAGAAAACTTGGAAAACATTTTTTTGTAACAACTATCTCTGATAAAGGCCTCATTTTTCAAATATATGAGAATTGGGTCAAATCTATAAAAATACAAATTACTTCCCAATTGATAAATGGTTAAAGGGTATGAACAAGCAGTTTTCAAAGAAATCAAAGCTATCTATAGTTAAATGAAGAATGCTCTAAATCATCCTTGGTTAGAGAAATGTAAGTTGAAACAACTCTGAGGTATCACCTCACACCTATCAGATTGGCTAGTATGAAAAAGGAAAATGATAGATGTTGGAGGGGATGTGGGAAAACTGGGGCACTAATGCACTGTTGGTGGAGTTGTAAACTGATAAAACTATTCTGGAGGCAATTTGGAACTATGCTCAAAGGACTGTAATACTGTGAATACACTTTGAACCATCAATACCACTGCTAGGACTAAATCCAAAAGACATCAAAAAAGGGGAAATGGACATATTCATACAAAAATATTTATAGCAGTTCTTTTTGTGGTGGCTAAGAATTGGAAATCAAAAGGAATACCCATCAATTTGGGAATGACTGACCAAACTGTGGTATACGATTGTAATGAAAGATTATTGTGCTATAAGAAATGACAAGCAGGATGATTTCTGAAAAAACCTGGAAAGATTTACATGAACTGATGCAAAGTGAAGTGAACAGAACCAAACATTGTACATGTTTATAGCAATTTTGTCCAATGAAGAACTGTGAATGACTTAGCTATTCTTAGTAATACAATGATCTAAGACAATCCCAAAGGACTAATTATGAAGCATATTATCCACCTCCAGAGAAAGAACTGATATTGTTTGAATACAGACTGGAACATGCTATTTTTCACTTTCTTTCATTATTTTTCTTTTATTCAAATCTTGTACAAAATGATTAATATGGAAATGTTTTACATGACTGCTCATATATGACCTATATCTGATTGTTTAATGTCTCAGAGAGGGAAAGTGGAGGGAGAGAGAGAATTTGGAACTCAAAACTTAACAAATGTTAAAAGTTGTTTTAATGTGTAATGGGGGAATTCATACATACATACACACATATGTATGTATGTACACATAGGTATACACATATGTGTATGTAAGGGATTATACAGATATGTAAAATCCTTCAGTGGTTCCTTGTTATCTACTGAGCAATGTCTAAAAATCTGCCCAGCATTCAGGAATATTCACATTCTGGGGCTAACCTTCCATTATAGACATATTTCATCAAATCCAGCAATGTGTGCTACATACCCCAGACTAACTGGGACAGTCTCTTTTCTGACCACATCCAATTCTTTCTCAATCTGTTTTCTTGCTCACAGTTATCTATGCATAACATTTCTTCCTTCCCCCTCCTTTCTTGTTAAGTTCTTATTCAACCTTTAAAGCCCACCACAAATGCCACTTGATCCAGGAAGCCACACCTAGTCCCCCTTCCTGATGACCTATCCCTTTTTAGACCTCATTTGACACTCTGTTCCCCCTTAATGTAGTTATCATTTAATACTGTGCATTTTACTTGTTGGCACACACACACGCACACATATATATCTCACAGGAATAATAATAAAAAAAAACAACTCATAGATGATTAGAGTTGTAAGAGACCTTAGAGATCATTTAGCCCAACTTCCTCCATCTATAGAGGAAATTGGAAATTAGAACAATTAATTAACTTGTTCAAGGTCATACAGCCCCATCTCGCTATCAGACTGGAAGTTCAATAAGGGCAGATACTGTGTCTCATTTGGACTCTATGCCTTTAACACTAAGTGCAGGGCTCTGAACATTTAACATGTTTGTTGAATTGAATTGAATTGGGTAAGAATTGGTACCTGGGGGTATAGTAGGGAGTGAGGGAGAAGAGTAGACCTTAAGAGGGTAAGGGGCTTTGTAAAGAATGGTGGCAGTGACAAAAACATGCTCTGTGTGTGACAGTACTGTGGTGCATGGACACTGACCCTGTACTCCTACCAGATCAAGGATTGAAGGGGAGAGATGACATTGAAGCCAGTCTATGCTATCCAGACCCCTCAGCTTCTTTTTCTGCTTAATATTTTAGAGATCTTCTATCTGCTCCATTTCTGAGTTATATCTCTTAGTTTGCCTTCAAGATCCTGAGTTCTCATGTATGTTCCCACACACTGTCACTTTATCAAATCTTAAAGGTTTTTTTCCTCCTTCAAGCTAGAATGTCAACATAGATGACATTTCTCAGATCCAGTTGGGCGATAGACACAGAGCACAGCTCAATGTGACTATATATGAAACCAGTCCCTGAGGTGTCTAACAATTGAGTCCGTTACTCTCTTACACAGTTATTATCAGAATTTTTCATTTGATGTCACATATTTCAGTGTGGTGTTCTGGAAAGAAATCTTGGGTGGGAGTCATATGGTTCCAGATTTATCTAGCACTTTCTCACCGTATAAAATTTGGACAAGTCATTTTCCTCAGGGCCTCAGATTACCCATTAATAAAATGTGGGAATTTGACTAAATGTCCTTTAATTTCCCATCTAGCTTTGGAATTTCAGTCATTTAGTCAACTACCAATAATAAAGATTTGATGGCAAATATCCTTAGTCCACTTTTGGTCTTCAGATCATTTTCGAACTTAAGATACAGAAATTTTCCTAGTTGTTAGCAGAATTTGGAAAAACCTTATCCAGGATGTTGATTTGATGAGAACCCAGACCTAGATCATTGGCCATGTGATTACCTTGTAAAGAGTAGCCAAGAAATTGGCTGCTGTCCATGGTGCTAAATGGGTTGAACCACTATCGGGGGTGGAGAACCTGTGATCTCAGGGCCACAGGTGGCCCTCTAGATCCTCAGGGATTTGTTCTGTGATGTTTGGATTCAAAAGGCCGCACTTGAGAATCCAGAAAGCCATATGTGGCCTCGAGGTTGCAGGTTCCCGACCACTGTAGCTACTTTGATAGCTGCTGCCTACTTTAGGTAGTATTTACAAAGTAACTTCTAAATGTGTCATCATGATGTGGAGGTGACTTGGCCACCTAGTAGAGCACACATTCTGCCATTTTGGAAAGCCTTCAGGCATGGTGCTTGTGACACAATGAGTCTGTTTTCTTTGGGCCAGTCTAGTAAGAATATAGAGAGGCTCATGACCAAGAGCCTGTCACTTGGCTACAAATTCTTTGGCTATGGTGATGCACAAAATAAAGAAATATGCAATGATCTCTTCTTCTGCACTAGTGGTAACAGAGTGGCAGAAGAGGAGGCAGAGACTGCTAAGTATCATGTAGTTTTTAGACCATTTATAAACTTGAACTTGGCAATTCATGATCTAAATGTGAGATTCTGAAAAAAAAATAGATTTTGCTCTAACTCCTTATTTTAACTCTCTGTGAATCTTTGTGTTTCTTGTAAACAACACATTGTTGTGTTCTGCTTTCTAATCAATTCTGCTATCCTCCACTGTTTTATGGGTCATTTCATCAAATTCACATTCACAGTTATGATTGTTCATTGTGTATTTCCCTCCATTCTATCCTGTTATATTTTCTCTCTCACTGCCACCCCAGCTCCTTCTTTACAAAGAAGATGGTGTTGAGGGAAGTAGTATACTCAGCACTGGGGATGGCATTTGAGGCAATCTGCTTCTGTTTTTGCTCCTTTTCTCATTTTCCCTTGGCCCTAATCATGGGACAGTTTCTCGCCCTTTTCCCTTTCATTTATTCTACCCTTCACTCTCTGTCCTTCAAAAATGGAGTTTGTTTTGACTAATACCTCCCTAAAACTACCTGCGCTCTTAATTCCCCTCTCCTTGCATGATTCCATATTGATTTTAATGTATTTCTATACCAAACTCTCTCTCTCTCTCTCTCTCTCTCTCTCTCTCTCTCTGTCTCATGTAAGTGAGGTTCAGGTTTAGCAACCCCTTCTGTCATGTTTGCATAGTCTTCCTTTCATGCTCCCTCATTATATGAGATAGTGAATTCCATTACTCTGTCTTTTATTACTATATTCCTTTTTTATCCTTCTCTTTTCTTTTTTCTCCTTAAGATGATTAAAATATAACAAAACTGCTCCTATGTTATCTGTCTTCCTTATTCCTTCTACAGCCCCCAAAAGGTTCTGAGATGATGCTTATTTTTCTTCACTATTAGACTATAAACAGTCCATCGTTACATAATCCTTCCAATGTTCAAATGTATTTATCTTGCAACTTTTTTCCCCTTGATTCCTGTGTTTGCATTTCAAAGTACCAACTCAACTCTCATCTTTTTTCTCAGGAAGACTTAGAAGTCCCCTATTTTACTAAAGGTCCATTCCCATTTCCCACACTCATTCCTCCTATAAGCTTATATTCAACTTTGTGGGGCACATTGTTCTTGCTTGTAAGCCTATATCTTCTGTCTTCTAGAATATTGTATTCTGAGTTCTCCTATATTTAGTAATGGTAGCTACCAAGTATGGAAGGAAATTTTTGGCATAAGCTTGACAGAAATAATTTTTTAAATTAATTTGAATGATTGAATCTAAGCATTCTTCCACTTAAAGAGAGAAAATTCCAAACTGGCAGAGTCCCACAGTGTCCTTGGAAATCTCTCTAACATCAGCAATTTTGAAGTGATAATTTAAAGAATTCTCAGACAAGAAACATGCATTTATTAAGCAGTTAATGTGCTAGGCACTGGGCTAAGCACTGGTGATGTAAATATAAGCAAAATAAAGCTACCCTTAAATTTTTTATATTCTAACAGGGGAAGACAACATGCAGGGATGGTGGTGGTGGAGAAAAGGTACTTGAGAGGAGGAGAGGGAAGAGGATAGTGGTAGACATTATCAAACTTCCACAATAGAATAGAGTGTGATTATAGAGTCCAGGTGAAAATTCAGTGAGCATTTTTCTTCATCAAACAAAACAATATAATAGCTAATAATAATTGGCATTTATATATCACCTTAAGGTGTTTTTTAAAAGGATTTTTACAAATATTCTCTCATTTGATCCTTACAACAACCCTGGAAAAGTGGGTGCTATTATTATCCTCATTTTACAGTTGAAGAAACTGAGGCAAACGGTTAAATGACTTGTCCAGGATCACACAGATAGTAAATGTCTGAAGCCACGTTTGAATTAAAATCTTCCTGACTGTAGGTCTAGCATTCGATGCATTGTGCCATCTAGATACTTAGTTAAGTAACAATAGTCCCTTAACTTTAGATACAAGAGAATAATTTTTCTAAAATCATTCAATCCCTCTTTGACCACTTCTAAGGATTCTCCTTTCCAACTGGTCAAAGATGAACTTGAGAGATACTTCTGTTAACTGAAGTAATCAATGACTTCTTCCTGCTTTTAGATCATCCCACTAATCTGGTCTAGGCTTCAGGGGAAAAGGAACATGGCTCTTAATCAGATCAATCCAGATATTCTTAACCTTGTTGTGTCGAATTCTAGAGTCCAGACAGACTAAATTACTTTAATTCTAGCATCAGGGGAAGCAGAACTCCTCCCTGAGCTTTGTGCATAGGCTCTTCAAAGGAGAGGGGTGGCCCTGCCGCACAAGGAAGAAAAGGATTGGTATATACAGGACATTATTTTGGAATTCACAGTTAAAGGAAAGATTAATAAAGATTTTTCATTTAGATTAGACTAAGGTTTAAGACTGGGATACTGAGAAAAACGCTTTCTTATTATTATTCTTTTTTATTTTTTGCTTTTTTTTTTTTTTGGAGGGCAATTGGGGTTAAGTAACTTGCCCAAGGTCACACGGCTAGGTTTTTGTTTGTTTGTGCATTAAGTCTCTGAGGTCGGAACCGAACTCAGGTCCTTCTGACTCCAGGGCGGACGATCTACTCACTGCGACACCCAGCCGCCCTGACTTATTATTGTTGTATGATCCTGATTATGCCTACTTAGTACTTGAACTCTTTCCCCCCTCTCCCCCCAGTGCTTGCTATAACTTCTTTTCTGCCCTCAAAGTTCTGGATTTAGCCTACATATTTCTAGGAGTTTTCACTTTAGGATTTCTTTCAGGTGATAACCAATGATTCATTCTATTTTCACTTTACCTTTTGGTTCTAATAGGTCTGAGTAGTTTTTCAGCCATAATTTCTTGGAAAATACTTTTGAGGATTTTTTATGGTTGAGCTTTTAAACCTTAAAGCAGATGATTCTTAGATTATCTCTCCTTGACTTGTTTTCCAGGTGAGTTGTTTTTGATAGAAGATGCTGATATTTTTTCTAAACTTTAAAAAGAAATCCTGTCTCCATTCTCTCCTCTTTCTTTATCCTTGCTGGAATTGTGGAAAAGCTGGGCTGTAACGGAGGCATCTTCAGGAGAATTATCTAAAGGTGAGATCTAGCGACTAATGAATGGGTGAACTTGTTGATAGAGGTATACAAACCATATCAACCTTTATATGTTCTCCATAAACAAAACTGGAAGAAGAGAGAATGTGGCAGTCCATTATAATACAGATATACGGTATCTATATATAATATATATGATATCTCTACATAATATAGATCATAGATTCTCCTTAGAAAGATAAACGAAAGAAGATAAGGAAGTTGCTTTTATCATGGGCTCAAGGGAAACAAGAAGCATCATTTCATGGGACCTGCAATGCACTACTAACCTGCACTAACATTAGATGCAAAGAATGAAGAGAAATACTGTAAGAAATTTGAAAATCCACAAAATTGAATAAATATATACATTGATGCCCAGTGACTTGGATGTAAGGTGGGAATAAGTGACAATGGTGGGAACCATATTAGAAAACACTGATTGATAATAATAGAGAGCATTTATATAGTGCTTTAAAGTTTGCAAAGTGCTTTACCAGTATTATCTTATTTAACCCTCAGAACAACACTGAGAGATAGGCACTAGCATGATCCCCATTGTTCAAATGAGGAAATTGAGGCAAACAGAAGCTAAGTGACTTGCCCAGGGTCATACAGCTAGCAAGTGCCTGAAGCTGCATTTAAACTCAGGTTCAGTGATCTATCTGATAACTAAAAACTTTCCTGCATAAGGATTAAGAGGATTCTGAGGTGGGTAAATTATATAGAGGACAGTTAGGTGGTGCAGATAGAGCTCTGGACCTCCTGAACTCAGGAGGATCTGAGTTCAAATCCAGCCTCAGACACTTCCTAGTTGTATGACCCTGGGCAAGTCACTTTCAAGTCACAAAAAAGACTATGCTTGCCTCAGTTCCTCATCTGTAAAATGAGTTGGAGAAGGAAATGGCAAACCACTCTAGTATTTCTGCCAAGAAAACCCCAAATGGGGTCACAATCAGACTTGATTGAAAAATGTCTCAATGACAACAACAACAACATTATACATGTTGAAAAAATCCTTCCTTCCAGAAAGGAATCAGAATGTGCTGAACATGGTGAGGAAAAAATAACATCACAAAAATGAAATCAATTGCATTTTATTTTTTAACAAAGAAGCTAAATTTATAAGGGATAAACCATTTCTGGTTTTGAGGTAAATTCACCACGTTCTCTCTATGTATAGTTCTTTAAAATATGTAGTAGGACAAAAATAGAAATACAAAAACATTTCCTTAAGTAGAAAAATTACAGTGGGTGATTAAAACTTTTTGCTTTGTGAAATATGATGGTATAAAGGACTATATCATGGATGTGGAAAAAAAGAAAACTATAAAAACAGCCCTATGAAGTTCTTTCCTTCACAGGGGTTTCTTAAGGCCAGAAGGAGATAGAAATATTGATAAGACCCTTGTTTTCTATGCAGAAACCAAGATACAGCTCAAGATAGTCACAGCTTAAGAAGCACTTACATAGGAGTATTGTCCCAAGTTTTTGAAAAAAATAAAACTTAGAAAATTATAAAAAGTGCCCTCTAAAAAGTGACTGCCTCACAAAATGAATAATCACCTTCATTAAAAAAAACAAATCCATTTATTTACTTTTAGTTTATAACATTCAGTTCCACAATCCCTTGAGTTTCAAATTTTCTCCCCCTCCCTTTCCTTCCCCCTACTCCCCTTGGCAGCATAGAATTAAATAAAGGTTCTACAAGTTTCTTCATACTGAACATTAGTCATTGTAAAGAAAGATCATAACCAATGGAGTGAACAATGAGAAAGAAGGGACAAAATAAAACAAAACACAAAAGAGAGAGAGCAAGTAGTTTGCTTCAATCTGTATTCAGACTCTAGTTCTTTCTCTGGATGTGGATATCCCTTTCTATCATGAGTCTGTTGTAGTTGTCTTCTAATCTTGTATTGCTGAGAGGATCCCAGTATATCAAAGCCAGTCATCACACATATGATGTATCTGTAATTGAATCACCTTCACTTTTAGAAGTTCCACCCACAAAAACCTTCCAGAACACTTTTGATAAATAACTTGTTATTAAAATCTATACCACTATTTTCATAAGTAATACAACAGAATATACTTTTAATGTTTAGCATTATGCTTTTCCTAACAAAATACCCTTGTGCACAAACAATCGTGAATCACTATGAGTCATACACTTAATCACCTCCCGTAAATATTCCTCTTGATTTTTTCCACGCAAAATAAATGTTTAAATTCTATATTTCAGGCCAATTTCAATTTGTCTAGGAAAACTCTTATTTTCCACAAAGGAAAACAAATGGATGATGTATGTGCAATACTGCTTTACAGAGTAAGAACCAGTCTAAACTGATCCAAAGCCCTTTAAATCTGGCCATAATCCCAATTTCATAAATCATAGTAGATCATATATTTAGAGTTGAATGCTGCTTTAGAAGTTGTCTAGTCCCAGTTTTTAGGGTAAGTTTGTACCCTATTTGTCAGAGCACTCAGGTTTAGCAGCTAAATCACCCAAAGGTAGATTGTATTCCCAAAGAAGACACTCATTAAAATGCATCTTGTGATCCTAACTCCTAAACATTACAAGGCCTAATGAATCCAATGACAGTTTAACATCTCGATTACAGACTTGAAATGGTAATGTTCTAATTCTTGAAGCAACCGTTATCACCACTGGAATAAATTTTACTTCCTAAGAGCAAGATATGATCCTTGTTTGTTTTTGTTCAGTCTTGCAGTCATGTTCGACTCTTTGTGAGCCCCACAGACCATAGCGCATTAGACCCTTCTGTTCTTCACTATCTCCCAGTGTCTGTCCAAGTTCCTGTTCATTGCTTCCATGACACTATCTATATATATCATCCTCTTTGATCCCCCTCTCCTTTTGCCTTCGATCTTTCTTAACATCAGGATATTATTTTCCAATGAGTCCTATCTTCTCATCATGTGGCCAAAGTATTTAAGTTTCAGCTTCAGTATTTGACCTTCCAGTGAATAGCCTGAATTAATTTCTTTAAGTATTGACTAATTTGATCTCTTTGTTGTTCAAGGGACTCTCAAAAGTCTTCTCCAGTAGCACAATTCAAAAGCATGAATTCGGTAGTGCTCAACTTTCCTGAGGCCAACTCTCACAGCCAAAACATTGTTACTGGAAAAACCATAGCTTTGACTATATGGATCTGTGTTGCCAGGTGATGCCTCTTCCTTTTAGTATGCTGTCCAGATTTGCCATAGCTTTTCTTCCAAGGAGCAAGCGTCTTTTAGTTTCATGGCTGCAGTCATCATCTGCAGTGATCTTTGAGGTCAAGAATTTAAAATCTGACACTGCATCTGTTTCTTCTCTCTCTACTTTCCAGGAAGTGATGGGACCAATTGCTAAGATCTCCATTTTTTTTAACGTTAAGCTTCAAGCTAGTTTCCACACTCTCCTCTTTTGTCCCCATCAAGAGGCTTCTTAATTCTTCTTCACCTCCTGTCATCAGAGCGGTATCCTCTGCATATCTGAGATTGTTGGTATTTCTCACAGCAACCTGAACTCCAGTTTGTGATTCATCTAGCCTGGCATTTTGCATGATGCACTCTGCATGTAAGTTAAATGAATAAATAAATATGACAGCCTTGTCATATTTCTTGTCCAATCTTAAACCAATGAGTTGTTCCATGTTCAGTTCTAACTGTTGCTTCTTGGTTTGCACACTTGGCTTGTATTATCCTCAGAAGACAAGTAACACAATCTATCTCTTTGAGGATCCCGAAACTGAGAGTAAATAACAGTACCATAGTTGGGTAAAATCACTCAGTGCCTTTGGCAGAAAAGACTGGAGTTCATATCCTAATCTCTGTCCACTTGATTTTCAAGGTAATCCAGTGAAAGCCTCCTAAGATCCTTTTGGATATCTGGGTAGTCTTCCAGATTGCCATACAATGACCTCACCATGTCTGATTTCCTGTAGTCCTCATACTTGACCAGGCATGAACAACTTGAAGGCATCTCTCTTTCAGTGAATAAACTGGGAGTATGATGTTAGAAAAGACAGACCATCCATTTTCATTAAGAGATGGCACAAATAATGCAGGCTTGTTAACAAGAAGTTCATTACCTACAAATGCATCTCTGAATAATCAAAAATGACTAAGGTAGCTGTTCATCTTGTGGTGGGTTTTGGGTAACAGCATCTGGTAGGGTGTCTAGGCGTGTCTACAACATTTTAATAGCACATCAAGGTTTGCAAAAGATTTATTACTTCTGTTGATTACATGATATTTACCATCTCATTTGGTCTTCATAAAAGCCCTCTGGTGCACTGGCCCTGGAGGGGGTAGAACCTGAGTTAAAATCTGGACTCAGCTACTTGATACTTAATATCTGTAACCCTGGGCAAGTCACTTAACTTCAATTGCCTCACCAAAACCCCCCAAAACCCTCCAGATGTATATTGAACTACTGAAACAAAATATTGATGATTAAAAATAGGATATGGACAGAAGAAACAACATAGATATAGACTATAATAATTACATTCAGAACTTTAAACATGCAAATCAATTGGCACAAAAAGGAGACCAAAAGAGTCTAAAAATGCTGTAGTCAGCAAACGTTTGATTTACTTTACAAACAGAAATGTCACCGGAGAGAATGAAGATGAGAAAATTATCTGGAGGAGGCCAAGTGTATGTAGAAGTCATTTCTGCTGAAAGCAACACAATTAGGAGCACACTAAAGCATTAGCAAAGCATCTGAAGGGAGGGAAGGTCACAAAGTACAGAAAAAAGCAAGACTTTTCAGTTAAAAAAGGAAATGAAATGAACAAATCTTAATCTATATGCCTATTTTCTTGTTGATATAAAAGTTTAATAATATATACATTTACAGACATTATGCTTAATGAGAGTATTAGGAGGGAATAGGCAGCCTTTCATAAGAGATGTTTCTTTGGTTTATGATTGAAAAAAAAGTCTGAACTTAATCATCAGAAATACATAGTACAACAGAAAAAAGATGATTGTATATTACTTTGTGAATATCTGTTTCATATACTTTCCATTTTAGAAGTATGTAATAAATTCATATTTCTTCTTTTTTTTTTTTGGTTTTTGGAAGGCAATTGGGGTTAAGTAACTTGCCCTAGGTTTTTGTTTTTGTGTGTGATAAGTGTCTGAGGTCGGATCCAAACTCAGGTCCTTCTAACTCCAGGGCCAGCACTCTCTTCACTGTGCCACCTAGCCGCCCCTATTCATATTACTTTCAATGGTACTTTATGTTTGTTTCCTTCTGATCTTCCATGTTTTCTTCTTTTCATTTTCTTTCCTTTTTTCTTCTTCCTTTTTCTTTTCTTTCTTTCTTTCTCTTCCTTCCTTCCTCCCTCCCTCCCTTTTTCCTTCCTTCCTTCCTTCTTTCCTTCCTTCCTTCTTTCCTTCCTTCCTTCCTTCCTTCCTTCCTTCCTTCCTTCCTTCCTTCCTTCCTTCCTTCTTTCCTCTCTCTCTCTTTCTTTCTCTCCCTCCCCCCCACCTTTCTTCCCTGTAGCTCCAAAAATCACTCCCCTCCAACTGGAACAAAAGAAGAAAAGCAAAAGCCTTGTAACAATTAAGCATAGTCATGCAAAACTAATCTACACTTTGTCGATGTCTAAAAATGTAAAGGCAGCTGGTGATGCAGTAGATAGAGCTCTAGGCCTGGAGGCAGGAAGAAGACCTAAGTTCAAATCTGGTCTTAAGATATTTACTAGTTGTGTGACCCTGGGCAAGTCACTTAACCTTTGTCAGACTCAGTTTCTTTAATTATAAAATGGGGATAATAATAGCATCTACCCATGAGGGTTGTTGTGAGGGTCAAATGAGACGACAGGAAAGCACTTAGCACAGTGCCTGGTACATAGTAGGTGCTTATAAATGTTTCCTATATCCCCCCTCCTTTCCTTCCTTCCTTCTCTCCTTCCTTTGTTCAGTCCTTTACTTCCTCTTTCCATCTTTTCCTCCTTCCTTCCTTCCTTCCTTCCTTCCTTCCTTCCTTCCTTCCTTCCTTCCTTCCTTCCTTCCTTCCCTATTTCCTTTTTCATCCTAACTCTGTCATCTCTCTGTTAGATGGTGGTCATCTTCCTTCATCATCAGCCAGAATCTACATTTCACAATAGGCCACCTCTTCACCATCATCTAACTGACTGAAAGACAGAATACAGGATTCCACTGTGCCTACTGTTTGTTGATTAAGTTAAAAAGCAGTTGATTCAGAAGAGCAAAATGTTGGGTTAAATCAAGGGTTCTTCATATTTTTTTTTTTTTGTCATGGACCTCTCAGGTAGTAGTCTGGGGAAACCTACTAAGTCCTTGGAATTATGCTGTGGGTTTTTGTTGTTGTTGTTGTTGCTTTTTGGAGGGAGGAAGGCAGGGCAATTAGGGTTAAGTAACTTGCCCAAGGTCACATTAAGTATCTGAGGCTGGATTTGAATTCAGGTCCTCCTGACTCCAGGGCCTGTGCTTTATTCACTGCGTCACCTAGCAGCCCTGGAATTATGTTTTTAAATGTATAAAATAAATACAAAAGATTACAAAGGAAACCAAT
Organism: Gymnobelideus leadbeateri; assembly: GCA_011680675.1. Lineage (NCBI taxonomy): Eukaryota > Metazoa > Chordata > Mammalia > Diprotodontia > Petauridae > Gymnobelideus > Gymnobelideus leadbeateri. The sequence continues at coordinate 180,597 of WOXC01003992.1, read as the reverse complement.
TATACTGAAATACAGTTAACTCTTTCCCCCCATCCTACCCCTCCCCTACACATCCACCTACCCCTCCCCCCAAATGTAAAACAAGTTCATGGACCCCAGGTTAAGAACCTTTGCTTTAAATGGTTTTCCAATGAAGCAATAAATCAAGATAGTTTAAAAATCTTTGAAAAATATAAAAACAGATATAACCTACCTAGTTCAAAAACCCTTGGATACTAATGTCATGTAAAACATAAAGCAGAGAGGTAGAAAATGTCATAGTTCTTTGCTATCAACATGAAGATTTAGCACAGAGTCCAAGTGGGAGGATGCCACTTGAATGGTGAGGTCTTAAAGATTCTTTTGTTTTCAGATGACCCTGTGCAGATTGAGTCAAGCTCCAGGATGTTATAGAACCTTCTCTATAAGATCCATAACAGCTCAAAAGTGTTTGGTTTAATCATCCACATAGGAAAATAAAAGTGGATAAATATCTATTTTCAAGAGCATGACATATGATTCAATGGACAACTTATGGAGCTCATATATCTGTCTTAGGCAGAGTGAGGGTAGATAATGACTTGGCTCTAGAAGGAAACAGGAGGAAAAGAGTAGTTTGGATTGCCTTTAGGATATCGTGAACCTCTTTTGACAACCTCAAATTTCTTTCAGAGACAAAGGCCCATTTTAAATACCAATATTATAGAGGGGTTATTGAATAGTTATGAATTATGGAAATACCATAGCCTCCAAATAAGGAATTACATTGAAATATTATACAGGAGTAAAGATGTAATTTTTTCCTATCAAAGTTCATGGACTCCTTAAAAATCTATGATGCTAGATTAAGAACCCCTGCTCTAGTACACACTGATTCCCTCTATATAGAGTATAATTTCATTTGTAATCCTTTGTATTTTATTTTATGCATTTAAAAATGTGATTCTGGGGGAATGGAGCCAAGATGGCAGAGTAAAAGCAGGAGTTTGCTTGACCTCCCATTCCAACCACCTCCAATACCTGTTAAAAATGACTCTAAACAAATTTTAGAGCTACAGAATCCACAAAGTGACAGAGAAAAACAAAACTCCTGCTGAAGGTGGCCTGGCAGGCTGATAGGAAGAGTCTATCACATGGGGCTGGGAGCCAAGCATAGTCCTGCATGAGCTGTGCCAGCTCAGACCAATGGCCCAGATCCACCAAAGCAGATTTCAGGAGAGTGAATCACTGGCAGCTGTAGTGATTTCCAGACTTCTTAACAAATAAACACCAAAGAGAAAGTAAAAGGTCAGTGGGGAATCCTGTTGATCTAGGGTGAGAGAAGAGCATGGTCTGGCCCCTGCCCCCAGGGTGTGGAGGTGCCGGGACTGCAACTGCTGCCACTGCTGCTGCTTCTGGCTCCTCATCTACAGATCATAGGTGGACCAAGTGACTGTCCAGAGGGCATTTGCAGGAATCTCTCTGTTGGCACTGAGGCAGGATTCTCCTGCTTTGCCCTGCTTGGATCTGGGTCTCAGTCTTGGGTGGTGGTCCTGGGGTGAGGAGCACTGGCATGGCAGAGCTTGTTAAGGCTATGGAGAGAAAGTGCTCTTCACAGTTCTGAGGCAGATACCTGCAAAAATCTCAGTAACAACTGTGCAAAACTCCAGCAATTTGAAACACAGCACTCTCCACTCTGGAAGCAGAGTTCTACTGTGGAAAAGAGCTCAAAAGTCAAATAATTGGCTGGCAAAATGAGTAAACAGAAGAAGCACAATAAGACTATAGAATCCTTTTTTGGGGACAAAGAGAATCAAAACATAGAACCAGAAGAAGATAACTACTGCATCAAAAGCCTCTAAGAAAAATATGAACTGGTCACAGGCCATGGAGGAACTTCAGAAGTGTTTTGAAAATCTAGTGAGAGAAGTGGAAGAAAAATTGGGAAGAGAAATGAGAATAATGCAAGGAAATCATGAAAAATGAGTCAACAACCTGACTGAAGAAACTAACATCTTAAAAAAATAGATTAACTGAAATGGCAAAAGAGGTCCAAAAAGCCAATGAGGAGAAGAATGCCTTAAAAAGCAGAACTGGTCAGATGGAAAAGGAATCTAAAAAACTCACTGAAGAGAATAATTCCTTCAAAATTAGACTGGAGAAAATAGAAGCTAATGCTTTTATGAGAAACAAAGATACTATAAAACAGATACAAACAAATGAAAAAATAGAAGGCAATGTGAAATATCTCATTGGAAAAAACCACTGACCTGGAAAATTGATCCAGGAGAGATCATTGAAAAATTATTGGACTACATGAAATCCATGATCAGAAAAGAGCCCAGACATCATCCTTCAAGAGATTCTCAAGGAAAAATGCCCTGATTTTCTAGAACCAGAGGACAAAATAGAAATAGAAAGAATTCACCAATTACCTCTTGAAAAACATCACAAAAAGAAAACTCCTAGGAATATTATAGACAAATTTCAGAGTTCCCAAGTCAAGGAGAAAATATTACAAGCAGTCAGGAAGAAACGATTTGAGTACTGTGGAAACACAATCAGGATAACACAAGATCTAGCAGCTTCTACATTAAGGAATCAAAGGGCTTGGAATATGATATTCCAGAGGTCAGAGGAGCTAGGATAAAAACCAAGAATCACCTACCCAACAAAACTGAGTATAATACTTCAGGGGAAAATATGGACATTCAATGAAATAGATAACTTTCAAGCATTCTTGATGAAAAGACCAGAGCTGAATAGAAAATTTGACTTTCAAATACAAGAAGCAAGAGAAGCATGAGAAGGTAAATAGGAAAAAGAAATCATAAGGAACTTATTAAAGATGAACTATTTACAGTCCTACCTGGAAAAACGATAATTGTAACTCATGAGACTTTTCTCATATATGTATAGTTGAAGAGAATATATATGTATACATACATATATATGCATGTATAGATGGATGGATGGATGTGTATATGTGTGTGTATGTGTGTACATGTATACATAGGCAGAGGGCACGGATGAGTTGAATATGAAGGGATGATATTTAGAAAATAAAATTAAGACATGAGAGAAGAATATATTGGAAGAAGGAGAAAGGGAGAGAGAATAGGGTAAATTATCTCACAGAAAAGAGGCAAGAGAAAACTGTTACAATGGAGAAAAGCAGAAAGATGAAAGGGAATGAGTTAATTTTACTGTCATTGGATTTGGCTTAAGGAGGGAATAACATAAACACTCAATTGGGTATTTTACCCTACAGGAAAGTGGGGTGGAAGGGGATAAGAGGAGGGATGATAGAAGGGAGGGCAGATTAGGGAAGAGGGTAGTTAGAAGCACACACTTTCAAAAAAGGACAGGGTCAAAGGAGAAAATAGAATAAGTGGGAGGTGGGATAGGATGGAGGGAAATATAGTTAGTCTTTCATAATATAACTATTATGGAAATGTTTTGCATAACTACGCATGTACAACCTATATTGAATTACTTGTCTTCCCAGTGGGGGTGGGTAAGGAGGGAAGAAGGGAAAGAATCTGGAAATCAAAGTTTTAAAAACAAATGTTAAAAATTGTTTTTTACATGCAACTGGGAAATAAGATATACAGGAACTGGGGTATAGAAATCCATCTTGCCCTACAAGAGAGTAAGGGGGAGAGATGGGGGAAGACATAAGAGAGAACAGATTGGGGGAAGGGGTATTCAGTATCCTTGCTATCTTGGGGTGGGGGGGTAGGGGAGAGATGGGGAGAACATTTGTAACTCAAAATCTTGTGGAAGTGAATGTTGAAAACTAAATAAATAAATATATTTATTTTAAAAAATAAATAAAAATTAAAAAATATAAACATGATTCTGAGAGAGGGTCTATAGGTTTCACTCGACTATCAAAGGGGTCCAAGATGGAGGGGAAGAGAGAAAATAAGCATTTAGTAAGTTTGTGTTATGTTCTGGGCACTGTGTTAAATGTTTTACAGAATTTATTTCATTTGATTCTCATGAAATCCTGTATACTAGATGCTCTTATTATCCCACTTTGCAGTGGAGGAAACTGAAGCAGACAGAGGTTAGGTAACTTGGCCAGGATCTCACAGGTAGGAAGTGTCTGATGCTATATTTGAACTGGGGTCTTCCTGACCCCAAGCCCAAGATTCTATCCATTACATCATCTAGTTGCCTTTTTTTGGTGACCAGAACACAAAAAGGTTAAGAACCCCTGAACTAGAGGATCACTGAGGTCTCTTTCAACTTTGAAAATCTGTGATCTTATGAATCTATTTTTATACAGTATTTGAGTGTGTATCAGGGTCCTATGACCTCTGACCATCAGAATTTCCTGAACACTGACACTGAGATGTTCTAGGCTTCTGAGGGCTCTGTCAAGGATTGAATGAAGGAAGATGAATGAGTGAAAACTTTTGAGGTGCTCATCAGTGAGGGAATGGTGAAACAAAATACTGTATATGAATGTAATACAATAATACTGTGTCATAGGAAATAACAAAAGAGAGATTTTCAGGGAAACTTGGGAAGACTTATATGGTGAGCAGAACCAGGAGAACAAGTTATATTAGAACAATGTAATGAACGTAGTCTGATACATGTGCAGATCCTATGAGTTTGCTATGATGGCATCATCCATGTGGAGACTTCATCTTTGCAACCTGATTAAATCTGTTCACATTCATGACTTCCATTGTAACAATAAGATAAATACAAACAACTTTGATAGAATTAAGACCTCTGATCAATGAAATGACCAGACATAATTCTAGAGAACTGATGATAAAAACATGCTACCACATTCCTGGGAGAGAAATAATAGCTTTTCAATAGGCAGAAGGAGATATTGTTTTACATGGACAGTGTGGGAATTTGTTCTGCTTAACAATGCATATTTGTTTCAAGGATTTTGTTTTTCTATTTTCTTTTCTAAATAGGGGAGGGGATGCATGGAGAAAATAAATGCTCATTCATTAAAATGAACAAGAAGGTTTTGAAAAAAGTATTTATTAAATGTTTATTATGTACCAGTTGCTATGCTAAGTACTGGGGACACAAACAAGCTATAATCAAGTGTTCCTTTCACTACTTGTGTGACATTCATTGTCCAGCTCTTTGACATTCTCAGTACTTTAGACTTCATGATGCAGTATTCAAGGGAGCACAGATTGTATTGGAGGTGATGCACCTTCTTTTGATGCTATAAAATTCTATTCTATTGTTATCATGGGGGGCTAGAGATCCTGAGAAGCTTGCCTAAGGTCATAGAACAATGGTATAGTAAAGACTATTGTAAGGGTGGGTTTTTATTGGGTTGATTAATCAATTACCCCACTCCACTTAGCTCTACTTCACTTAACCCGTCCCCTCCTTCCCTCCTCCTCCTCCACTGAACACTATGGAACCTGCATAGAACCCCAATGTTAATTCAACTGTTTTCAACTAAATCCAACAAATATCATTAAACAATTTTTATGTGCAGGCCTGTGTTGTGGCCTTAGCCTAATGAGTAAGAACACATCTTGATTAGAGGGAGGAAAGAAGGAAGCACACGTTTATTAAATACTTATTAAGAGCCTACAATGTGTCAGGCAGTGTGCTAAGTACTTTAGAAATATTATCCCATCTGATTCTCACAACAATTCTGGGCGGCAAGTATTATTATTATTTCCAGTTGAATTAAGCAAAGGCATTAATTTTCACTTCTTTCTTGCTAAAGTTGAATTAATCAAAGGCAAGCTGTAATTGGTTAAAGGACTTGATTACGCTGTGGGTGGAGTTAGTATAAAACTGCTAAATGGTTTAGAATAGGGAATTTGAAAGAATGGTGAGCTAGTATAGCACTGAGGCAATATTCACAGTATGTACAGTGACTATAAATATGCTAGCATAATTCTGAATTGCAAAATATAACAGACTCCACATAGAAGATAGAAGCAAAACATTTATTCAGACACCAGAAAGCCAAATCTCAACACCAGAAAACCAAATTCATCATAGCAACAAAGAAATCTATACAAAATAACACTGCAGGGAGCAACACCATCCCAAACAAACACTCACAAACCTAACTGTTGCTTTGCCTGCATCATCTCTCCTCCCTCCATTCTAACTGCTCTGACTCCCAGCTTCCTCTATGCTCTGCTCCACTCTTCAGCAAACTCCTCCTTCCATAGTCTCCATGTGATTACCTTCAGCCTATTAAGGGTGTGAAGATCTTCAAACTCCCATTCCCATTACATTCAGCCCCAAGATCTTTCATGTCTCTCACATAGGTCAATGGGACTTTATGGGTAACTAGTGTCAACAGAACTTTACAAAAATAATATAACAGGTATAACATATTGGTTGTATTGCTACCTCCTAGTATATGATGATCCCTAAAAGCTTGCTGTACAAAAGGATTCTGACTAATACCTACAAATTTCAAGCAATCCATGCTCTCTGCTGATACTCCTCCGGCCCCTTCATCACTGATTCTCACCATCCAAGACACTAATGATTCTCCCATCCTTTGGGTGAATTTACTTAATAGACCAGCTACCTCTTGCTGAGTGAAATCCTCAATTATGCCCCTGAAGATTGTGTGTCCCCCTCCCTGACTCCCCACTCCTGGTTCTCCTGCTTTCTTCTCAGTATGGGGCAAACTTCTGCCTGAGAAGCCTCATCTAACATTGTTTCATTTTCCTCCCAGTATTCTTCTGGCAGTTGTCGTGGCAACTAGGCTCAGCCTGTGCCAGAGCTGCATGCACATTCCTTTTACTAGTTTTTCCACTTCTTTCTAGCTAAATGAACAGAAATAATCTCATGCAAATCATGCAGCTTCTGAACAATAATTTGTCCTACTACCACCTGAACCCTCCAGCTTGCTCTTCTGAAGGAGAGCTTGCATGCTGTAATATAGAAAGTTTCTCATGCAAATCAGCTAACTTTCTTTCCATCTGAGTTTTCTCCTTCAGCAGTTTGTCTCTGCTTTTACAGTACACATAAATATATATAATATAGTAAAACCCAACCTCTTCTATATACTCCTGCCATTTCTTTCCCTGGTTTTATTGGTATTCCTTGAAAATATCTTTCTAAATCTCTAGGTTCTCTACTCTGTAGCCTCTGTTCCCAGTTTTCACAAGGTCCAGTGATTTTAGACCATACCCTTGCTAGGGAGGAATAAGGTAAATCTTGCCATCCTGGGATATCCATTTCTTCCTCTAAAGTCCTTCTGTGTCCAAATAGAGATCTGATACCTTGCGATTCCATCCTCATCATCAAATGTAGTGCCAAGGCAATATTCACAGCACTGATGGTGACTATGAATATGCCATATAATTCTGAATTGCAAATTATAACAGACTCGTCATGTATAAGATACAAGCAAAACAGTTATTCAGACACCAGAAAGCCAAATCTCAACACCAGAAAACCAAATTCATCATAGCAACAAAGAAGTCTATACATAATAACACTGCAGAGAGCAACACCATCCCAAACAAACACTTACAAGCCTAGCTGTTGCCTTGCCTTCATCATCTCTCCTCTCTCAGTTCTAACTGCTCTAACTCCCAGCTTCCTCTCTGCTCTGCTCCACCCTTCAGCAAACTCCTCCTTCCATAGGCTCCATGTGATTACATTCAGTCTATTAAGGGGCAATGAAGATCTTCAAATTCCCATTACAGTTATAGCCAGGAGAGAGCAGTTTTAGCCAGGGCTCTAAGAAGGAATTGCTTGGAAGAGCAGGAGAAGAAACTTCTTCTACCTTGATTACCTACAGAAATCAGAGGAGAACATCATATACTCTGGGCATCTAAGGATCTGCATTTCCTAACAATGTCCCTGAACAGCTGACAATAGTGTCTACATCAAAAGCCAAGGACAGCCTTGTTGCAATGAAGAAAGGCAACTTCAAAGCTTTACTTGGAGCTCAGCAGAAAAATGACACCATACCCAAGAGTAACTTCATGAGTACCCCCGTGAAGGGGAGAAAAGGACTTCCAGGAACCAATAACCATAAATTATCCCTTCGCCACATATGCTTTCTTGAATTTACTTTCCGCCCCCCCTACTCTATATGTATCAATATGAGAATATGTCACAGACCTTTGGAGTGATGTCTTAGTAACTGTCTATTTTAAAGGCTAATGAGACTGGCAGACTAAATGATATTGATTGATAATGTAAGGGGAAGCACGATGGTGGGGGCTCATAAGTTTTACTATTAGAAAGCTACCTCACCACCCCCACTTCCTCTGAGTTTAATTGGGAGGGGACAAGTAGTAGATGCCATCTGGGGATCCAGTTTGCCAGCATGAGAAAGGGCTAGAATAGTAGCATTGCTTCCCCAGAATCCAAATCTCTTGACTTAGGGCTCTTCCCATTTCACTGTTAATCCTTTGTAAAGTCTTCTCAAAAGATGTACTTTTTAAGACTTCCTTCTCACCTCTAGCTGTCCCACTTCATTTTCATGGCTCTCAGCCCATCTGTTTTAGCTCATACTTCACTGTTAATTAAAATTCAGGTGCTAATTGCTTCTTGGCACCTTTCAGGACTCAGCATGGTGTAGTGGAAAGAGTGTTGGACTTCTAGTCAGAAGTCCTGGGCCTGAATCCAACTCAGCCATTTATTAGTTGTGTGTATGACTTTGGCAAGTCACTTAAAGTGTCTAGGCCTCAGTTTCCTCATAGGTTTAAAAAAATGGAGGGGTGAGATGAGGGATAAGAGTTGACCTACATACCTCACAGCTTTGTTGAGAAGAGAATATTTTAATCCTTCAAGTACTTGGTAAATGTCGGTTATTGTTATTAACACAATGATTTGTACAAAATAGGCCTTTCATAAACATTTGCTGAATTGAATTATTATGAACAACTTTGATCCACTCTCATTTACTCCCAGCTGTTCCATTTTTATAAAGAAAACACCGTCATAACTGTGTGTCTTGAATTAGTCCTCATTCCCCCTTCAATGCTCATTTGGATGAATGATCTTATTTTTACTAACAATTTTCTTAAAGGAAACTGACTCTGCCTCACTGCTGCTGCCCCTACTGCATGAAACCTAAACACCAATCCCAACATGAACTCTATTCAACATTGTTATGCAGCTTCTGGCTTCTAATGGCAGAAGGAGATAAAGGGATGAATGAGATGCTTTCAGAAAAGGCAGAAGAGTAGAATGGAGAGATTTTGGGCTCAAGTCCTAGGCAGCTAAGTAATAAAGTGGAAGGAGTGCTAGATTAAGGTTCAGGTCCCACTTCATGCATCTACTAGTTCGTGATCCTGGGCATATCACAACCTCTAAATCAATTTCTTTATCTGTAAAATGGGGATGAGAACAGAACCTGCCTTCCAAGGTTGCTGGAAGAATCAAAAGAGATAATATTTGTAAAATACTTTGTAAACCTTAAAACTCTGTATAAGTTCTAACTATCATTTGTTTATTTTATTAAATCCTGCCTCTGATGTATATTGGCTGTGTGGTTCTGAGTAAGTCACTCTCAGTGCTTTAGGTAATTCTAAGGTTATAAGTTACAGAAAAAGGTGCCAATCTGCATGAGTATAGAGTTTCCTCATTTGAGAGTTTCTAAATACAGGGGTCAGTAAACTACCGGCCAAGGGCCAAATCTGTCCTGTCATCAATTTTGTTATCTTGGTGGTCATCTACTAGGTAGTATGGTGAGTAGAGTACTGGGCCTGGATTCAGGAAGGCCTGAATTCAAACCTGGCCTCTGACACTTACTAGCTGTGTGACCCTGGGCAAGTCACTTAACCTCTATTTGCCTGTTTCCTTATCTGTAAAAACTGGGATAATAACAGAACCTATCTCACAGGGCTGTTGTGAGGATCAAAGGAGATAATGCTTTAAAAAGTCCTTAGCACAGCATCTGGCACATAGTAGGCACCATATAAATGCTTATTCATTCCCCTCCCCTTCCGTTGGTCAACAATTCTTAGCTCAGGGGCCATACAAAAACAGGTAGCAGGCCATATTTGGCATTTGGTCATAGTTTGCTGACCCCTGCCTTATAGCGATGAGATCACAGATACAGTCCTTATCCCTTACTCCTTTGCATGCCTTCAAAGACATTAGGAATTGTTCATTTCCGTAAGACAGGAATTTCTAGAATAGAAACGGAATGTCACAAATATATTACTCACTAGCTGAGTATTTAGTCTGTTTCTTCATTGGCTCTGCCTAGCAGCATTGTGGGTCCACAAGGTAGATTTACATGGTCTCTTTTTTGCTCACAAATGAACACATCATAGATAGACCTTGACCAGAAGAGGTATACCTTTCATAGCCATGCACTGATGCAGGACAACCTGCTCTAGGGCTGGGGTCTAGGGCACACACCACTAATGAGACATAGAAAACTCACAAAAAGGAAATGACTACTCTGTACTCTAGTTTCCTTATCTATAAAATGGGGCTCTCTTTGTCCTAGGACATGGCACTTTGTAAAGCATATAGCCTTGCAGAGTCGTAGGGGATTGTTTATTCATCAGGTAAGATCTAACAGAGGTAACAAAGTGGAATGTGTAACTCTGTGTGTGTGTGTGTGTGTGTGTGTGTGTGTGTGTGTTTGTGCCTAGTATACAAGCCTATTCTCTATTAGAAGTGAGGCAGGTGTGGACCTGTTAGTCAGTACAGCAAGAAAGAAGGCAATTTTTGTTCAAATCCCCAAGAGATTATGTTTCACTGAAACTTTCTGCCATTGAATTCCTGTGTGACCTTGGACAAAGGTACTTTATTTTTCTGGGCCTCTGGTTCCTTCTTTGTAAAATGAGGGGGTTGAAATTGCCTCCCTGGGGCTCAATTTCCTTCCCTATGAAATGAGGGGATTGAACTAGGTGATTTGTGCAGTCTTTTTTTGGTCTTAAATTCATAGTACTATGAACTTCTCCAACAAATAGTCAACCAGCCTCCACTTGACCTCCGGTGGGTGATCAAGGAGCTCACTATCTTCCACCATCACTCATACTATTTTTGGACAAGTCTGAATATTCAGGTATTTTCCTTACACCAAATCAAAAATTTGTCTCTCTGGACCAGATTCTATCCACTGCTCTAAACTCTGCTCTCTGGGTCCTGTAGAAATTGTGGGATTTGTTTGCTTTTAATATCCCCAGGTTTATAATTGGCTACCTGGGGAGAGAAGCCAATGATTGAAAATGACAGCAGCTGAACCGGACCACAGAACTACTGTGCCAATTTCTAGCTCTGCCCACTTTCCCTGGTCACGGATGGAGCTGGGCACCACATGGCTCTGTTTAGATTTTATGCCCCTCCTGCATGGCTCTGTGGGTACTTGGGCTGTAGCAAAAGCAATTATAGTCTGCTTAGGAGACTGTAATAAAAATTAAATAGGTTTGGTCTTGAGGAAGGGCTCTTTGTGAACTCTGTTGAGGGGGGGTGTGGTACTTTGTTGTTTTCTTGGAAGTGCTGCTATAAACTTTAATTGGATAACTTTTTCTTTTCCTGCCTAGTTAGGTAAGTCGTCTTGGGGTAATTTGGCTAGGGTATCTCTTAGTGACCAGGTCATCAAGAGACTGGCTGAGAGCTTCGGAGTGACCTCAAAATTGTAGAGAGGCAGCATCAGGATCCAGTTGAAAAGTTTTGAATTTGGAGTCAGAGTTAAGGTTGTATGTAAAGGATGAAATCCTCTTTCACCAACAAACTGAAACCAGTAGTAATGTCATAGAATCCGGGAAGAGGTTGTGGTTAAGTTAGAAGAGGTAACATATGCAGCTGTGATCATTTCACTAGGAAACCATCTTCCAAGCAATACATTTGCTGGGGCTTTACAGCTTGCTACCTCTGTGCTTTAGGCCAAATCACTTTACCCCCTCTTTGCTTCAGATAGAAATGTTAACAATTTCTTGTTGTTCAGTCATTTCAGTTGTGTGCAATTCTCTGTGACTCTATTTGGGGTTTTCTTGGCAAAGACTCTGAAGTGGTTTGCCATTTCCTTATCTGGTTCATTTTACAGGATAGGAAATTGAGGCAAACAGGGTTAAGTGACTGGCCCAGGTCACACAGCTAGTATGTGTCTGAGGTCAGATCTGCACTAATTTCTGACTCTATTCCTGGCACTCTATTCCCTGTTATCACCTAGTTGCCCCAATTGTAACAATAGCGAGCGTTTATTTATATAGAGCCATAACATTTACAAAGCACTTTACATGTGTTATCTCAAGCTTCATAACAACCCTATGAGATAGACACCACTGTTATTATTACCATTTCACAGTGGTGGAAACTGAGACTGAAAGAGGTTAAGCAACTTGTCCAGGGACACAACCAGAAAGCGTATCAAGCAGGTCTTCCTGAGTGTAAGACCAATACTTTATTCACTGTACCACCTACCTGCCACAGAATAACTATGAAGGGAAGTTGTGTTGAGGCTAAGAGGTAGTTTGTAAAAGTAGGTGCTTAATAAGTGCTTGCTGATTTGAATTGGTCCATGATGTCAATTATCACAGAAAGACTAAGAAAGATGAGGACAGAGAAAAAAGACTGCTGGGCATGACCATAAAGAAGTAAATAGTGACTCTCATGACTTTAACTACAACTTCAGATCATAGTTTTAGAGCTAGGAGGGACCCCAGAGTCCACCTAATCTAATAGATAAGGAAATTGAGACTCAGAAATTAAATAACTTGCCCATAGTCACATAACTAATAGGCAGGATCTGAACCCCCATGTTTTTGACACCAAGTCAAGTATTTTGACTTACCATACCATACTTCCTCTCAAAAGATAAGCCTATCCAATACTGCCATGCTAGTACTAATCAGGTCCAATCCTTCTTAGCTTTCAATATGACTGTAGATTCTCTGCAGATGGCTTCATAAACTACATATCTAACTTTGACCTTTCTCCTGAGGTCCTGACCCAAATTTTCAGATTTCTTTCAGACATTTTGGTATCTCAAATTCAACACATCTAAAACCAAACTTATTATCTTTTCTCCTAAACTCACTCCTGTTTCTTACTTCACTCTTTCTTTCAGGGGTGCCATGTCCCAGATCATAAGCATAGGGTTAATCTGTGCCTCTTTTTATTCCCTCACTCTTATAGCACAGCAGTTCCCAGTTCCCATGGATTCCACCTCTCTATCCCACTGCTGCTGCTCAAGTATAGGATCTCATTGTACCTACTTGGTTTATGCTTATAGTTTCTTAAAAAGACCTCCCTACCTTTCCTCTCCCCTCTCCAATGCATTTCTTATGGTGATACCCTTTATTATGTATAAATATACTCATGTAGGCCTTCTGCTTAAAAAATAAAAACAACTTTAGTGACTCCTTGTTGCCTTTCAAGTGAAATTCAAACTCCTTTGACTGGGATTCACAATTTTCAAAACAAGATGTTACTACCTTCCAATAACATGAGAAAACATGTTATTGCCTTCTGACAAACAAAATGTAGCACTAGGCACTTTCTCCAATTTTTGTGACCTCTCAGGCCTCACCAATATAGGAAATATTTGTAAAAAACAAAGCGATTTCAGCTATTTTCAGCACTCAGAACCTTAACAAGGTGAAAACCCTATGAATTTAGAAGAGAAGGCTAATCTCTAAAACCTAACATGCACCCTCAATTTCCTTCACTACTCACCATGCTCTGTCAGGACTGCACAAGGGAATTCATAGGCTTACAACATAACTCAACTATGTCCTTTTCCACCCTCCTAAGCTAGGGTGTGTGGCGCTCTACTGGTTCTGAGGAAAAGAGCCCAGCATCCGGCTGGGGCCATGTATTGTGACCCAGAAGTCACTTGGGGCAGAGACAGAGCTTGGTTATATGTTAGTTTTCCAGTGTGGGAAGAGATTGAGACAACTTTGAAGTCTAGGGTTCATATCTGAGGTCACTTTCATAAAAGGGGAAGTAGTCAGAAAGTGAACAATAGATGAATACAAAGAAAAATGACTTAACATAATGACTAAGATCTCAAGAAGAAGAAAATTTATTTAAATTCCGTGAATATAAGCAAATAAACCAGCAGGAAAGATATTAAAATCAAAAGGTAATATGACCTTCATATCAGCTAAATAAATTTAGCCATCTATGACAAAATACTGCAAAACAAAGGAAAATGATCAACAATGAGCCACATGACCCAATGGAGTCATAAGAGAGCATGGGACCATAGCAGGATGTTCCTGAATGGTTTAAAAAAGAGAAATAAGGATAGGGAGCAGAATTTATGACTTGTACAACAGAAATATTTGGCAGAATAGAAAAAACTTGGATTTGCCACAATGGTAAATCTCAAAGAAATAAAAGAGAAAACAACTGATCAAGAATTTTAATACATAGGATGACAAACAATCTGGAAGGAAAGAAGTAGAGAGCAATAACATTAAAAGAAAACATGATCTCCACACTAGCAAAACATCTGATCTCAAAGACAGGATGTGTAGAGAGAACTGGAAGTTTATAAGTCTCCCAGAAGAAAATTACAAGTCAAAAAATCTGAGTACCATAATGCAAGGAATAATATAAAGAAAGTACACCGAACTTCTGAGTGCCAATAGAGAGAATCTATGCATTGTCTTTGAAAGAAATTTAATTGTGAACTTCAAAACACATAGTGGCTAAACTGAAAAATTCCAATGACAGAACACATTCTGCAAATATGCAGGAGAAATAATTTTTTTTGCTTTCTGGAGCACAACTGGGGTTAAGTGACTGCCCAAGGTCAAACGGCTAGTTTTTGTGTTAAGTGTCTGAGGCCAGATTTGAATTCAGGTCCTCCTGACTCCAGGGCCTGTGCTCTATTCACTATACCACCTAGTTGCCCCAGAAGAAATAATTTCAAATATAAAGGAAAGAAATTTGAATAACATAACTATTCCATATTCACCAGAAACTTCAGGAGTTAATGGGATAATGTGTTCTGAGAAGCAAAGGATCTCAAGATGTGATACCAAGTTGACCTATTCTGCAAAGCTGAGCCTAATAGTGAAAAAGATGGATGTTCAATAAAAGGAGGCATTCCAAGCATTCCTATAAAGAAAACTAGATATAACCAAAGTCTTTGCTGTGTAAACATCACAGAGAACAGAAATATAAGGCAAATAATCCATTTTTCATTTACAACAACTAAAGAAGGCACAGATTATAAAATTATCACAATAAAAAAGAAGAAAAAGCTAAAAAGGAAGCCTATAGGATTAACAATAGTAAAAACAAAAATATTAACAGAGAGATGAGAGCTTTCTTTCTAAAAGACAAGGGTGAAAGAGGAAGTCAAATGGTAGTGTGGGTAGAGAATAAGGCTTGAAAAATCATGAACTTTAAAATCTCTACATACAGGTGAATCAGAGTTTTTTTTGTTTGTTTTTGTTTTTGTTTTTTTTGGTCAGTCTAAATTGTAGAATGGGAGGCCACATAAAATGGGAGAAGGGAGGAAGAAGTTAGAGAAGAATGTGTGATGTACCCTAATCAAGTCAAAGCTATGAATCAAAGATCAAAGGTCTAGAATAGATAGAAAGGGAAGATAAATGATCAAGAGGAGGGAAAGATATCATATTACCACTTGTCATGAAGTTTGTACTCCAGTCAAACTGACCTAATTTTTGTCCCTTGAATGTGGTATGCATAGTGCTACTTCTGAGTCTCTCCTTATGCTGTTCCTGGTGTTTGGGATAACCTCTCTCCATTCTTTTTTTTTTTTTTTAAAAGCAATTGCGGTTGAGTAACTTGCTCAAAGTTACACGGCTAGTCATTATTTATGTGTGGGTGCTCATTTTCTGAGGCTGGATTCGATCTCCGGTCATCCCAACTCCAAGGCCAGCGCTCTTACTCACTGCGCCACCTAGCCGCCCCATCTCCATTCTTTTTAGCTACTGAATTTCAAATGATTCTTTCATGCTGAAACCAAATGTATTTATTTTTTAAAAATAAGTTAAAAAAAATTAATTAATTTTTATAAAAACTTTTGGTCTCTTACATTACCTAGATATTTTTTATATCCCTCCCATTTGTTTAGTTTAAGAGAATCATACTTTTAAAA
Source organism: Gymnobelideus leadbeateri (assembly GCA_011680675.1). NCBI lineage: Eukaryota > Metazoa > Chordata > Mammalia > Diprotodontia > Petauridae > Gymnobelideus > Gymnobelideus leadbeateri. Next base: position 164,615 of record WOXC01003992.1, on the reverse strand, counting down.
ATGATATTTAATTTTTCCCCAATTACATATTAAGAAAAATTTTTAGCATTCATTTTTATAAGATTTTGAGTTCTGAATTTTTCTCTCTTCCTCCCTCCCCTCTTCTGAAAATGGTAGGCAATTTGATATAGTTTTACATTTGCTATTATGTAAAACATATTTCCATGTTTGTCACAGGTGTGGAGGAAACAGATAAAAAGAAAATAAAACCATGAGAAAGAATAAAGTAAGTGAAAAAAATTGCTTCAATCTATATTCTGAGTCTGTAGTTCTTTATCTGGATATGGATAGCAGAGTCCTTTGTATTTGTCTTGGATGATTGTGTTGCTGAGAAGAGCTGAGTCACTCATAGCTATCATCATACAATGTTGCTGGTACTGTATACAATGTTTTCCTGCTTCTGCTAATTTCACTTCCCATCTGTTTTTACAAGTCTTTCCAGATTTTTCTGAAATCTGCTGTTCTTCATTTCTTATCGTACAATAGTATCCCTTTATCTTCATATTTCACACCTTGTTCATCCATTCCCCAATTGATGGACATACCCTCATTTTCCAATACTTTGCCACCACAAAAGGGCTACTATAAATATTTTTGCACATGTAAGTTCTTTTCCTTTTTTAATGATCTTTTTGGAATATAGACCTAGTAGGGCTGTTGCTAGATCAAAAGGTATGCACAGTTTGGTTACCCTTTGGGCATAGTTTCAAATTGCCCCCCAGAGTGGTTGGATCAGTTCAAAATTCTACCAACAGTACATTGGTGTCCCTATTTTCCCACATCCTCTTCAATATTTATCATATTTCTTTTTGGTCATATTAGCCAATCTGATTAGTATGGAGTGGCATTTCAGAGTTGTTTTGATTTGCACTTCTCTGATCAAAAGTGATTTATGCCTATAGATATCATTGATTTCATCATCTGAAAACTGCCTGTTCATATCCTTTGATATCAGTTGGGGAATGATTTGTATTCTCATAAATTTGACTCAGTTCTCTATATATTTGAGAAATGAGGTCTTATCAGAGATATTTTCTGTAAAGATTGTTTCCCAGCTTTCTGCTTTCCATCTAATCTTGGTTGCATTGGTTTTGTTTGTACAAAAACTTTTCAATTAAATATGATCAAAATTATTTATTCTATATCTTGTAATGCTCTCCATCTCTTGTTTGGTCATGAATTCTTCTCTTCCCCATAGATCTGACAGGTGGACTATTCCTTGCTTTTCTAATTTGATGGCTTCGTCATCTATGGTATCTTTAATCACGATGTAGTTTCCCTCCTTATATCTTTTAATTAGGTATATTTTTGTTTTAACTTTATTTAAGATCAGGATTGCTACTCTTGCTTTGTTTTTTTACTTCAGCTAAAGGATAATAGATTATGCTCCAGTCCCTTACCTTTAGTCTGTTTGTGTCCCTCTGCTTCAAGTGTATTTGGTTTTTGATGTACTCTGCTATCCACTTCAATTTTATGGGAGAGTTTATCCCATTCACATTCACAGTTGTGATCGCTACTTGTGTATTTCCCTCCATTCTAATTTTCCTTATGTTTGCCCTCCCTCCTTACCCCCCTCACCAGTGTTTTGCTTCTGTCTACCACTTCCCCTGATCTGCCATCCTTTATGTTAGCCCTGCCTCTTACTTAATCTCCTCCCTTCCTACTTTCTGTCATTTTAAGAAAGATTTCTATATTCAGCTGATTATGTATATTATTCCCTCCTTGAGCCAATACTGATGAGGGTAAGGTTCAATCAATGCCCATTGCCCACCCTCCCATCTTCCCCTCCACTGTAACAGGTCTTTTGTGCCTCTTCAAATGAGATAATTTACCCCATTCTACCTGTTCCTTCCTTCTGTACCCAGTGTACTCCTCTTTCTCATTCCTTAATTTTTTTTAGTATCATTCTCTCAAATTCACCTTATACCTGTATCCTCTATCTATGTATATTCCTTTTATCTGTACAGTTAGTGATTTTTAAGAATTACCAGTATCATCTTTCTGTGAAGGAATGTAAACAGTTTAGCTCTATTGAACCCCTTATGTTTTCTTTTTCCCCTTTACCTGTTTATCCTTCTCTTGGGCTTTGACAATGGTGGTCATGTTTTTGGTTTAGTTCTGGTCTTTGTCTTATGAAACCTGGAGGTCCTTCTATTTCATTGAATGACCATTTTTTCCCCTTGATGTATTATGCTTAATTTTGCTGGGTAAGTGATTCTTGGTTGTAGTCCTAGCTCCTTTGCCCTCTGGAATATCATGTTCCATGACTTCTGATCCTTTAAGGATGTGGTTGCCAGGTCCTGTGTGATCCTGATATTTGAATTGTTTTTTTTCTGACCACTTGTGGTATTTTTTCCTTGACCTGATAGTTCTGAAATTTGGTTATAATTTTTCTTGGGGTTTTTATTTTCAGATCTTTTTCCTGAGACAATCAGTATATTCCTTCAGTCTATTTTGCCCTCTAGTTTGAGGACATCAGGGCAGTTTTCCTTGATAATTTCTTGAAAGATGCTGTCCAGGTTTTCCTTTGATTATGGCTTTCAGGTAGCCCAATGATTCTGATATCATCTTTTCTGGATCTATTTTCCAGGTCAATTGTTTTTCCCATGAGGTATTTTACATTTTCTTCCATTTTTCATTATTTTGAATGTTTGATTGATTTATGATGTCTCATAGAGTCATTAGCTTCCACTTGATCAATTCTAACTTTTAAAGTATTGTTTCCCTATATTAGCTTTTGTACTTTCTTTTCCATTTGGTCAAATGCAATCTTTGAGGAGTTGTTTTCTTCAGTGGACTTTTGTGTCTCCTTTTCTATCTGGTTAAATCTACTTTTTAAGCAGCCTTTTGACTTTTGACTCTTTTTTCATAATTCTCTTGTATCACTCTCATTTCCTTTTCCAAATTTTCTCCTATCTCTCTTACATGATTTTAAAGCTTCTTTTTGATCTCTTCCATGATATCTTTCTGGGCTTGAGATCACTTTCCATTTTTCTTCAGGGTTTTGCCCAAAGGCATTTTGACACTGTTGTCCTCTTCTGAGTTTGTCTTCACTGTTACCATACAACCTTTCTATAGTTAGATTCTTTTTTTTTTTTTGTTTGTTTTCTGCTTATCCTCCTCCCCCTTTTTTGGAGGGGGTGGGGTTTTTTTCTTTTAAATTTAATCTCTACTTCCAGGGTGAAAGGGGTACTGCCTCAGGCTTATTGGTGGCTACAGGCCATGGCTATTTACCTGTTGCTGCACTGATGTTGCCCCAAGGCCTAAGGGAGACCCTTGTGTCTGTGCTGTGCTGAGGGGGTGGGAGTTGGCTGGTGCTGCTGGAGATCATAGAGGTCTGGCAGCTTACCTGCTGCTGAGCTGGGGTCCTAGTGGTATTGTATGGATTGGGCTGAGTCCCACTGGGGTGTTTCTGTGTTTCCCAGTGGCTACACTGAAGCAGGAGAGGTCAGGGAGTTGCTTCTTTGCCTGGGCTACACTGTAGCATGGCAGTTGCTGTCTGTTTGCTTAGGCCCTCATAGGGTCTACAGGCATCTACCTGTTTGCCCAGGGCTGTGCTGATGCATGTGGAGACCTAGCCACTGGAAGCTGCCTAGTTGCCTGGGGATATGCTGAAGCACATGGTGGTACTTGGAACTGGAGTCTGCCTGGTTCCCTAAGTAACACAGGGTGTCCTGGTATTGGCCTTTGCCTGCTCCACTATGCCAAGGCTCAGGATCTATGGCTGGTTTAATGAGATGGGGCTTGCTACTGGCTTGCTGGCATGTTTCCTGTCCTAGGCTAAGAGATTGTTTCAACCCATGTGTTTGGCTGGCTCTTCTGTGCCAGGGTTTGTTTGGGGCTCGATTTTATGGTTGTTTGGAGGTGAGGATAGGAGAGTTGCAGTGGCTTACTGCTTACTCTGTCATTCTGGCTCCTGGAAGTTGATGGAGAGTCATTCTTTATAACAACTGTTTTTTTAAAGAGGAAAAAGAAAAAAAATCTGCAAAACTTATCAACACACTTAAAAAAAATCTGACATCTTATATAATGCTCAACACCTGTGAATTATAACCATTGAAAGGGGGAGGGAGGAAGATGTTTTCTCATATTTCTTTTTTAGGTCCAAGCTTATTCTTTTTTTTTTTGCTTTTTGGAGGGGGGAAGGCAGAGCACTTGGAGTTAAGTGACTTGCTCAACGTCACACAGCTGGTAACTGTTAAGTATCTGAAGCCAAATTTGAATCTAGGTCCTCCTGACTTCAGGGCTGGTGCTCTATTCACTGCACCACTTAGCTGCCCCAAGCTTATTCTTTATAATTTCAAAACATTGAATTTCCATTAGTGTGTTGTTCTTTTTAGGTGGTGTAGTGAATAAAGTATCAGCCCTAGAGTCAGGAGGACCTAAGTCCAAATCCATCTCAGACACTTACTAGCTAGGTGACCCAGTGCAAGTCACTTAATCCTGTTTACCTCAGTTTCCTCATTTGTAAAATGAGCTGGAGAAGGAAATGGCAAACCACTCTAGTATCTTTGCCAAGAAAACCCTAAATGGGGTCACAAAGAGTTAGACATGACTGAAATGACCAAGTCATCATGGATATTGTTTTCCTGCATCTGCTCCCTTTGCATCAATTCATCTAAGTCTTCATGTGCTTTTCTGTATCCATGTTCTTTCTTTCTTACAGGGGAATAATATTCTATTACATGCATATAACACAACTCATTTAGCTATTCATCAATGGATGGTTTTGTTTCCATTTCTTTACTATAATGAAAAGTGTTCCTATAAATATTTTGGTATCATCTAATGCATTTTAATTTTTTTAAATTAACAAGCTTTTTTTCTTTTCTTCCTATACCCTTCCATTAAAAAAAAAGAGAAAAAGGAAATTCCTGAAACAAATATGTATAAAAGAAAAAAAATCTCACATTGGTCATTTCCATGAATGTATAGTCTCATTCTGTGTCTTGAATCCATTACCACTCTCTTAAGATACTTTATCACCTGTCCTCTGGAATCATTCAGAATTGCATTGATTAGAGCTCTTAAGTCTTTTTTAAAAATCATGTTATTATTATTAAACCAGTTGTTCTGATTTTGTTTACTTTAATTTTTTATTACTTTACTCTGCATCGGTTCATACAGTCTTTACAGGTTTCTCTAAAACCAACTCTTTGATCATATCTTACAGCATAATAGTTTTCCATTATAGTCACATACCATTATTTATTCAACTATTCCCCAATTGATGAGCATCTCTTTAGCTTCCAGTTCTTTGCAACTGCAAAAAGTGCTGGTACAAATATTTTGTACATACAAGTCTTTTTCTTCTTTTTTTAATCTGTTAGGCACAGTTTTGTGATTTTTTTTTGTCAGACAGTTCCAAATTTCTTTCCAGAATGGTTAACTAATTCTTAGTTCCATTGAGAGTGCATTAATGCTCTTGTTTTTCCACATCCCCTACAACATTTGTTCTGTTCCTATTTTGTCAACTTTGCCAATGTGATGAATGCAATGCAGAACCCCAGAAGTGCTTTAATTTATATTTCTCTAATTATTAGTGATTTGGAATATTTTTCAAAAAAATAGCTACTAAATACCAATTTTTTAATGTAACTACATAGCTTAGATTTCTTCCTTTGCAAATTGGTTGTTTATATCCTTTAGCCATTTGTTACTTAGGGAACAGCTCTTTTTTTTACAAATTTGAATCAGTTCCTCACGAATCTTAAAAACGAGACCATTATCAGAGAAATTTGCTGTAAAGATTTCCCCCCAGTTGAATATGTTGTGTACAAGATTCTTGACCTTTTGTTCCTCTAGGTTAATTTCATTATTACTTTTTCTAGCTTTACAAAGTAGTTCGATTGGTATGGCACTGAATAAGCAAACTAATTTAAATAATATTGTCATTTTCTATTATATTGACTTGGCTTACCAATGAACAATCATTAGAGCTCCAGTTTTCTAAGTCTGTGGTTCCATAAAAATGTTTTGTAGTTATATTCATATAAATCCTCTGTGTTTCTTGGCAGGTAAACTACTAAGTGTTTTGTACATTATATAGTTGTTTTAAATGGAATTTCTCTTTCAATCTTTCTAATGAATTCTGTTGGTAATGTGCAGAAATATCAATTATGTGTGTGTTTATTTTGCATCCTACAACTTTGCTGAAGTTATTGTTTGAAACACATTAAGTAATTGCTCAATGTTTTTTGCATAATTTAACCTACCTTGGTTTCCTCCTCTGAAAAAATGAAGGGCCTGTACTAACTGATCTTTAAGGTCCCTTTCCCCCCTCCCCCCAAATGCTTTATTAACTTCTGGTTTACATCATTCATTTCCACCAGATTTTGAGTTAAAATTTTTTCCCCATTTTTCCCCTACCCACCACCCTAAAATAGCAGTCCCACAGGATATCTCCTCATCCAATCTGCTCTCTCCCATATCTTCTCCCATACCCCCTTCGACTTTTCCATTAGGGCAAGGTGAATCTCTGTGCCCCAATGCCTGCACATCTTATCTCCCAATTATATGCAAAATAATATCAATAATAGTATTTATATATATTTGAAACATTTAATTTTAAAGCTTTTAATTCCAGATTCATTCCCTTCTTCCCTTGTCACCCACTGTTGCTTGGAAGATAAGTAATTCAGTATATGTTGTACATGTAAAGCTATGCAAAACATTACCATAGTAGGTATATTGTAAAAGACTGGCTATATTTCCCTCCCACCTATCCCATCCCCCACTTGGTCCATTCCCTACTTTGATCCTGTTCCTTTCTAAAAGTGGGTGCTTCCAACCCCCCTTCCCCCCAGGATGCCCTCCCTTCCATCATCCCCCCTCTCATCCCCCTCCCCCCCTACTCTCCTGTAGGGTGAGATATCCCATTTAGTATGTATGTCATTCTCTCCCTGAGCCAAATTCAATGAGAATATGGTTTTGTCTTTTTGCCTTCCTGTTCTTCCCCTCCCTTGCAACCACTTCTCCTTGCCTCTTCTATATGAGATAGTTTACCCCTTTCTGTCTCTCTCCATCTCCTCTCATTATATTCCTCTTTTATCTCTTAATTTCACCTTTTAAGCATCATCCCTTCCTATTAAATTCGACCTATGCCCTCTATGTATACCTGTAAACATATATACACACATTCACATATGTATTCGTATGCCCATATACCCTTCTTCAACTATTTTCATACTGAGAAAGCTTTCATCGGTTACAGTTATTGTTTTTCCATGTAGGGATGTAAATAGTTCAACTTTCATAAGTTCCTTTTGATTTCTTTTCCCTGTTTACCTTCTCAAGCATCTCTTGCTTCTTGTGTCTGAATGTCAAATTTTCTAATCAACTCTGGTTTTTTCCTCAAGAATGCTTGAAAGTCCTCTATTCCACTGAATGACCCTATTTTCCCCTGAAACAAGATACTCAGTTTTGCTGGGTAGGTGATTCTTGATTTCAATCCCAGCTCCTTTGCCCTCTAGAATATCATATTCCATGCCCTTCTATCCCTCAGTGTAGAAGCTGCCAGGTCCTGTGCTATTCTGATTGTTTCCACAATATTGAAATTGTTTCTTCCTGGCTGTTTGTAATATTCTCTCCTTTATCTGGGAATTCTGGAACCTGGTTATAATATTCCTAGGAGTTTTCTTTTGGGGATCTTTTTCAACAGGTGATTGGTGGATTCTTTCAACCTCTATTTTGCTCTCTGGATCTAAAACATCAGGGCAATTTTCCTTGAGAATTTCTTGAAGGATGATTTCTAGGTTCTTTCTTTGATCATGGCTTTCAGGTAGTCCAATAATTTTTAAATTATCTTTCCTGGTTCTATTTTCCAGGTCAGTGGTTTTCCCATGAGATATTTCACATTGCCTTCTATTCTTTCAATTGCTTGGATCTATTTAACAGCATCTTGATTTCTCATAAAGTCACTAGCTTCCATTTGCTCCAGTCTAATTCTGAAGGAATGAATCTCCTCAGTGAGCTTTTGAGATTCTTTTTCCATCTGGCAAATTTGTCTTTTTAAGACATTCTTCTCCTCATTGCCTTTTTGAGCCTCTTTTGCCATTTGAGTTAGTCTATTTTTTAAGGTGTTATTTTCCTTAGTCAGGCTGTTGACTGTCATTTCATACTTTTTCTTGCATCTTTCTCATTCCTCTTCCCAATTTTTCCTCCACTTCTCCTATTTGGTTTTTAAAATCCTTCTTAAGGTCCTCTATGGCCTGTAACCAGCTTGTATTTTCATTTGGGGCTTTTGGTGCAGGAGTTCTGACCTCCCAGTCCTCCTCCTGTTCCATGCTTCAATCCTCTTTGCCCTCAAAATAGGTGTATAATGTTGAATTTTTCTGTTTATTTTGTTTCCTTTGCCTAAGCATGTTGCCACTTAATTACTTGACTTTTGGGCTTGTTGCCATAGTAGGACTCTGCCACCAGCCAGGGGAGCTTCCGTCACAAACGTTGGGGTTTTCTCAACTGCCAGAGGTATTAGTTGGGTGCCCTCCCTGAAGCCCCCACACACTCTGGCAAGCTGGTCACACACCCCAAGACCTCCACCCCAGATTGCAATCCAGATCCAAGAAGGTTAAAGCAAGAGCAATTACCCCCAAGACTGATCGCTGGATTCCCCCTACAGTCTCCAGGCCAGGAGCTGAAGCTGCAACTGAAGCTGCAAAATGGTGGCTGTGCCACAGCTCCTCCTCTGCTTCTCTTCCCCCAGGGGAAGAAGCTGATGCTTCTGGTCCCAAATACTGGTCCCAAAGTCCATAGGGCACTAACCTCTCACTTTGTCCTAGGCATTTATATGTTGGTAATTCTGGTAATGCCACAGCTGCTGGTGTTCTGGGGTCCCTCCAGCTGGTTGCTGGTCCAGCTACCCCGGGGCTAAAACCTCTGAATCATGTTGTCCTGGGCTCAGCTCCCAGAGTGCTGTTCTGGCTGCTCCCTGCTGGGCTGCTGGGCTGTCCTCAGCGGGAGGTTAGCTTCTTTGTGTCATTTTGTGGGTTCTGGAGCTCTAGAGGTTGTTCAGAGTCCCCTTTTACATAGTTTTGAAGTGGTGTGGGCTGGAGCACTGTGGAAGTGCTGTTTCTACTCTGCCATCTTGGCTTGGCCTTTAAGGTCCCTTTTGATTAAAAATCCTATGATATTTTTATCTTTCCCCTAAATATGGTTTAACTCCTTACAAAGTTTCACTTGATAAAGTCTTCTTTACCCAGAGCAATACTATGGTACACTGTAACAAGACTTATATAGATTTAATTAAACACTTTTCATTAGATGATGAGTAAAATATACTGAAGAAACAATTTTTTTGGGGGAAACTGGAAGCACAATTACTAGGACATGGAGGCATTTGGGGGAAACAGGTTGATTTCCATGAGCAAGGAGGGTTTTGCCATCTCTCACACTCCACATTTTCAGGTGTGCAAAAATACTTGTCCCTTCCTTATTTTATCTGATTTCCACAAAAGGACTTTAGTGTATTACTATAAGCTTAATATAAGACAGCTAGTGACATAACAGCCTCCAAACCCAATATGCTAATAGTAATACTAGTTAATATTTAGATAGCACTTCAAATTTTGCAAAGCACTTGACATATATCACCTCATTTGATTCTCACAGCTCTAGGAGGTGGGTGCTATTATGAACCACATTTTAAAGAGGAGGAAACTGAGATTGAGAGGGGTTAACTGACTTGCTCAGGTCCCCCAAAACTTGGGTCTTCTGACTCCAGGACTAGTTCATTATCTACTGTGCTTCCTGATCTAATGTCATCTGGTAAGCCATTTTAGTATAGAAAGGAGAATACTCACTGGATTTGGCAACAGAGAAACGGGGTTCAAATCTCTTGCTTTGTCATTTTCTGCCTTCATGACACAAGGAGACCTCTCTGAGCCTCACTTTCCTTCTCTTTAAAAATGAATGAGTTAGACTAGATGACCTTTAATTTTCTTTTCAGTTCTAAATTTGTGATCACTGGTCTTATGCATTGTGTCCCTTAGTGTCTAGAATTGGCGGGGGTCATAGTCCTGCTTTCCTTCACTTTGCTAAGATCATTGCATCTCAAGTGTCAGGGGAGCCGGTTTTTGAAGGATATTCATAATCTGGGGACCATCTGGAGGAGGACAACTAGAGTGAGGAAGGGGCTTGAAATGCTGCTCTAGGAGAATCAGTTGGAAAACCCCCAGGATATTTCGTCTGGAAAAGAGAAGACAGGTGGTAAATGGGATGTTGCTTCAGAAAGCTCTATCCTGAAGGCTTGCTCTGCCTGGCCCCAGAAGGCAGAGCTAGGAGCAAGAAAGACTTGATTCAGACCTTCTCTACTCTCCTTACACTTCCTACACTTCCAGCTCTGGGAACATTCTCAGCAGAGACTGACCTTTCCCAAGAAAATAGAGGCCATTCAATACAATCATCCTCCTCTCTCCCACTCCAACTCCTTGACATCATCCCTTTTCTGTCCTCCTTTATTCCAGCCTCTGAAGAGGTAGGCCCAAAGCCAACCCCCTCTATGTGTACCTAGGCAGTACAGTGGACAAAATAGAATTAGGAGGACTCAAGATCTGAAGAGTTAGGCCCAAGGCCAACCCCCTCTATGTGTACCTAGGTGGTGCAGTGAATAGAGTAGAATGAGGAAGACCCATGATCTGAGGAGGTAGCACCAAGTCCCACCCCTCTATGTGTGCCTAGGTGGTACAGTGGATAGAGTAAAATGAAGACCCAAGATCCAAATTAGTCTCAGATACTTATTAGCTGTGTGACCCTGGACAAGTGACTTAACCTGTCAACTATACTTTCTTCATCAGGAAACAGAGAATTAATAACAGCACCTATTTCCTAGGGTTGCTCTGAGTCTCAAATGAAATTAAATAAATAAAGTACTTTTACAAACCCTTGAGTGTAACATGACTATTAGATCCCCTTGATCCCATCCTCTTTCTTCCAGCAGCTTGTCCCAGCCATAATTTCTCCACTCTTCCTAGTCTTTGCATTGGAGGTTCAATAGGCCTGGAATGCACTTCCTCCTGACTTCTGCATCTGAAATTCCTTAGCTTCCTTAAAACTCAACTCAGTGGCCAGTTGGCATATCATTTCTATTCCTCTTCCTTCTCCAATAACCTTATACTTTCTTTGTGTGTATATATTTTCTGTTTATGTGTATATATATATATATATATATATATATATATATATATATGTATATACAGATATTTGTATATGTGTACAGTTGCTCCTGGTAGTAGAATATAAGTTCCTCAAGGGCAGAAACTTTTTTTGTGTTTATCTTTGTATTAAGAGCTCCCAGCATGATCAATCATTGGAGATTTATTAATTGTCTAAAGGTATAGGCACTAAGCTAGGCATTGTGGGTCCAAATAAAAAAGGAAAGAACCCCTACAAGGAACTTACTTTCTAGTGAGGTAGATGAGTAAATATGTACAGGATGAATAAAAAGTGAGCGAATGCAAACATATACCAAGTAGTTAATTACAAAGTCACTTGGGAGGGAGGACACCAGCAGTTGAGGGCCATCAGGAAAAGCTTTATGTAGAAGGTGGTAGTTGGGCTGAGTCTTAAAGGATGAGGGTCCTGTCTGAGGCAGAGGTATGGGGAGAGCATGTTCCAGGCACTGGACATTGTCAGTGCACATGGACATGGAGATGGGAGAGGGAAGTGTCATGTGTAAAGAGACGAGGGGCCAGTTTGAGTGGATCGCTGAGTTGGAAAAGGGACCCAATGAGATTGGAAAGATAGGCTGGGACCAGGTTGTAAAGGTCTTTAAAAGCTAAACAGATGTGTTTACATTTTGTAACAAAGGCAATAGGGAACCACTACAGTTGATTGAATAGGGGAGTCACATGGTCAGTTCTGCACTTAAAGAAAATTACTTTGGCAACAGTGTGGAGGATGGACCACAGTGGGGAGGCACTTGAGGTGGGAAGACCAATTAGGAGGCTGTTGTGATAATCTAGGCAAGAAGTGATAAAGGCCTGAGTCAAAGCAGAAGCCCTGTGAGTGGGGAGGAGAGATCAGATGCAGGAGAGGTTGTGAAAGCAGAAAGAGCAAGACTCAGCAATTGATTAAAGGGGCCTGGCAAAGGTTCCTTGCAGAAGGAAAGACTTTGGTTGAGAGTTGGAAGAAGCCAAGGGAGCCAGGAGGAAGAGGTTAGGAGGGAGAGCATTCTTGGCACCAGGGATAGCCAGTGAAAATGCTGGGAGTTGAGAGAGAAAATAACCTGTTAGAGGAACAGCAAGGATGCTGGTGTTGCTCAATATGTAGTAATTTCCAGTGGGAGAGCTAATAAGTCAAGGTTAACAGGGAAAGGCTCCTATAAGGAGGTAGCTCCCAACCTGGACTTTCAGAGAAGAGACTCGACCAGGTAGTGGTGAGGAAGGAATATATTCCAGACCTGAGAGATGGCCTGAACAAAATAGCTAGCTGGCCGGTGGATTGGAACAGAGAGCTCATGAAGAGAAGCACTATCAAATAAAAGCAGAAGGGGAGGTGGGTGCCAGATTATAAAGGCCCTTAGATGCCAAACTGAATATGCAGTATTTGATCCTGTAGGTAATAAGGAGCCATGGAAGATTTTTGAGTAAGGAAGATGACATGGTTAACTCTAGGTTTTAGAAATATCAATTTAGAAGTTGTGGGTTGGAGTGGAGAAATACTAGAAGCAGGGAGGCCACACATTAGGAGACTATTGCAATAGTCTAGGCAAGAGGTAAATGAGGGTTTATACTAGAGTAGAGGTTATGTGGGTGGAGAGAAGATTGTAATGGGAGAAGTGTTGTGAAGATAAGATTAGTAGGATTTGGCAACTGATTTGATATTGGGGAGCCTGAGGAACAGAGAATTGTCAAGGATAACATGACCAGATCCTCACTGTGGTCATGACTATGTGATCTCTAAACTATATTTCTAATCCAGAACTAAACACAGGGACTCTGCACATAGTAGGTGCTTAACTATAGTTCTTTAATTAAATTAAATCCTTTTCCTCTCATTCCTCCCCTCACCCCACCCCCGCCCATTTTCTCCTACATATATAAACCATGGCCTAGCCCAATATGGACCACGAGGTGGGGCAATGAATAGAGTGTTGGGCCTGATGTCAGGAAAAATTATCTCCCTGAGTTCAAATCCAGCCTTAGGCATTTACTGCTTATATGACCCTGGGCAAGTGGCTTAACCCTGTTTGTCTCAGTTTCCTCATCTGTAAAATGATCTGGAAAAGGCAATGGCAAACCACTCTAGTACCTTTGCTTTCTAGAACCCCAAAGGGGTCATGAAGAGTTGGATGTGACTAAAAACGACCAAACAATAATAGTTCAAGACATTGGCAGCAACTATGGCATATCCATTTCTGGGAGCAGGGATCAGCCCAAGGTCTTTGGTCTAGCCAAGGTTAGGAGTGTAGGTAAGGGCTGGGGGATTCAATTAGACTCTAAACCCTGGAGCCATCTTTGACTCCTCTGCTTCATCCCTTCCACCACCACCCTCCCTCCCCTGTCCCAGTCATTCATCATCCAGTTCTTCCTTTTGAAAAATTTATCAGATTCACTTTTTTGTCACTGTTTCCCTAGCTACAACCTTAGCTCAGGTCCTCATCTGCCATCCCCCAGATCCTTGTCTCCCCAGTCCAGTCTTTCCCCCTCTAATCCATCCTGTCCATAGATACTAATCTCCCTAATGTATAAATTCATCATATTCCTTCTCTTACTCAAGAAATTAGTGTCTCCCCCATTGTCCATGAAGACATAATCCTGCCTCTTAGTCTTTGAGGCCCTGCTCCGTTCAATTCCAACACTTCTCCCATCATCTCCCACTCACCCTTTTAAGGAATGTAGTTTTCCTATTGGTCCCCAAACAATAACAGCAATACCTATGTTCAAGTTGTTCCCTCCTACCTGGAGTGCCCCTGCCCTGCTGCTCCCCCCCACAGTCAATGGTCAGTTTAACTCCCTACCTCCTCCGGGAAGCTTTCTTTGACTAGAAATGTCAGATCTGGACACAACCTCAGATATCATCCAATTCATCATCCAATTCAACTTTTCACCCAATACAGAAATTTATTCTATCATCTCCCTAACAGGATCATTGAACTCATACTCCCATACCTCCGGTGATGAGGAACTTATTACCTATTGAACCGGCACAATTCACTGTTGTATAGCTTTAATTCTTATGGTTTTGTCTTGTTCTAATGTTTTATTTTTCCAATTATATGTAAAAGCACTTTTTAACATCCATCTAAAAAAATTGAGTTCCACATTCTCTTCCTCCCACTATCCCCTCCCTCCCACATTGAGAAAGCAAGCAATTTGATATAGATTATACAAGTGCAGTCATGCAAAATGTATTTCAAATATCAGTCATTTTGTGAAAGAAAACACAAGCCAAAAAAAAACCCCAAGAAAAATAAAGTAAAAAAATGTGCTTTGATCTGCATGCAGACTCTATCAGGTCTTTCTCTGGGGATAGGTAGAATTTTTCATCATAGGTCCTTTGGAATCATCTTAGATCATTGTACTGCTGAGAAGAGTGAAGTCATTCATAGATGATCACCATACAATATTGCTGTTACCATGTACAATGTTCTCCTGGTTCTGCTCATTTCATTTTGCATCAGTTCGTGTAAATATTTTTAGGTTTTTCTAAAACCATTCCCCTTATTGATTCTTATAGCGCACTAGTATCCCATCACAAACACAAACCACAACTTGTTCAGCCATTTCCCAATTGATGGACATCCTCTCCATGTCTAATTCTTTGCCACCACAAAAAGAGCTGCTATAAATATTTTTATATAATATGTCCTTTCCCTTTTTCTCTGATCTGTTTGGGATATAGACCTAATAGTGTTATTATTGGGTCAAAAGGTATACACAGTTTTATAGCCAGCTCTACTTTTTAATAACTAGAGCAATAATAATAGCTAGCACTTTCAGATTTGCAAAGCACTTTACATATGTTAACTCACTTGATCTTCACAGCACTGTGAGGTAGGTGCTTTTCCCCCATTTTACAGATGGGACAACTAAAGCACAGAGAGATTCACTACCTTGCCCTGGGTCACACAGCTAGTGTCTGAGGCAGGTTTTGAACTCAGATCTTAAAGAACTCATATTCTAGCCACTAAGGCACTCCTAATTTTTAGGACATTCTTCCTTTAAGAAGCAGAAACTTGCCTTCTTTTAATTACTCATTGCCTCTAGTTCTCTCCTTCTGCTACTCCAGGCCACAGTTTGTCCTTTTTCTGCTGTTCCCTGGTTGTTCCTAGGAACAACCTAGTGTCTATGTCATGAGTTCACAATGGTGCTGGAAGCTCCTTGAGTGAGGTACCATATTTTCTCCTGAGGTTGAGCACCCAGGAGGTACTTAATTGAGATTTTTTCTATTAACTGATCCAGATGAGTAGAATTCCTGGCTTGGAGACTTCTCACACAGCAGAGTATTGCTCAGGGTTCAGGAAAATAAATGATCAATCAAAAGTATTCAATAAATCCCTGCTAGGTGCCCAGCACAGCAGATGGTGCTGACTTACAAAGACAAAAACCAATCTGTCTATGCCCTCAAAAAGCTCATTTTCTGTAGGGTGGGAGCGGGGAAAAGAGAGGGAACCCCCTGGCCCGGATAAGTTGATCCTAAATAAATACAAAGCATACAAGGTGACAACCTTCAAGATGTTTGGTTAAAGGAGACAAATAGTAATATACATTTACAGCATTTATTTCTCATTCCCTTAAGGCTAGCGGACTTGCACAAGGAGTTAGGAGAGCTACATCCTAACTGCTGAACAAGAGGAATCAGAAGACTTTTTATACATTTTAGAGCCTTCCCAACTCAGAGTGACTGTGTCACGCAATTTTATGATCTCCATTTGTTCCCATCTATATAGGTGAGAAAGAAGTTCCTCAGCTGTAAATGCAAATTGACAACAAGCAGGGTCTACTTACATTTAATGGCCTCAGAATGTCTGTTTTTCTCCCGAGATAAGGGGGAATCCTATCTCCAGCCTTATCTGGTCTCTGAAGTTGCTGACACAGAAGGCAAGGGAAAGCAGTCTGTTTGATTAATTCAGACTTTGCCCAAAATATGATATTTAATGATTATCAAAGGCAAATACAAGGTACTGGAGTGGGGAGGCACCAGGGGTAGCAGCTGAGCTGGACTTCGGAAGAAGCTTTGATTCAAAGAGGCAAAGGTAGGGAGGAAATGCATTTTTTAGGCATGAAGATGGTCAATGCAAAGGCACAAAGACTCAGCGTTGTGTGGGAGGAATAGCAAGAAGGGAAGTTTCATGAGGTACTGGCATGTGCGAAGGGGAGCAAGGTGAAATAAACCTGAAAAAGTGGGCAGGAAAGAGAATGTGATGGGCTTTACATGGTGGAAGATCATATTGGATATTAACATTCGGAAGGAGTGATGGAAATGTCATGAGCAGAAGAGTGATGTGAACAGACCAGTGCTTTGGGAACAGAGCTTCAACAGACCTTCCTCAGTTCTAGCCTCCTTTAATAATGGGAGCATTTTAACACTTCATCCATGTCCCTCCCATGCCCTCCACTGATGCAGATCTGAACTCCATGCTTTGGTAGACCGCCATCATGAATTTCTGTAACCAAGGAAGTCTATCCTTTGGTCTCCAACCCTTCAGGGATGTGCTTGTCTGTACTTAGCCAGGCAGGTCACTGGCTCACAGACAGACAAGCCTACGCTTTGTGCCTAGGCCTGGATTTGAAATCTTGCCAGCTTGGCAGGGCATTACCTGAACTTGGACTTCACTAGCAGGGACCTTGATTCATCCTGGAGTTATGCCCACTTCATGAGGAGGCAGAGGAGAACCTCAGATAGAGATGATGGTGACCAGGATGCCAAGAATGACACCTTTATATATCAGTTTTGTGTGGGGAGTAGAGAGGATACCTGATTTGTAATTAGCAGAGATCAGGGTTTAAACTGTACCTTCCATTTCTCCTCACTGTGTGATTCTTACCTACTCTAAGTCTCAGTTTTCCTAATATGTAAAATGGGGATAATGCCTGCATAAATTATCTTACAAATTATCCATAAGCACTTTATAAGCCTTCAATCTTTAGAGAAATGGGAGCTATTTTAATCAAAATTTAAAGAGCATTTATATACATGATCACAATCTGTGTATGGTTCTATGATTCTAATTGCTGTTTGATTAACTGATTAGTGGTTTTTTTTTTTTAATGCTCCTTTCCTTTATAGAGAAGGGACAAGAAAATGGGGGAGGAAACCTTTTTCCTTTCCTTTCCCACCAGTAGTTAGCTGTCCAGCCTCTGCTTAAATGCCTACACTGATTGGGAACTCATTATATTATCAGGTTTCCTGTTCCATTTTTGGATAGGTCTTTCTTTTTCAGTCGTTCTTGCTTCAATTTCCACCCACCCCCTTCATTTTCAATTTCACCTTATCTGCTAGTCCCATTCCCTACTTCTTCCACCAGGCCCAGCTCTTTCCTAGCCTTAAAAACAAACAAACCCTTCATGTGACCATGCCATGACAATGCTTTCAAGTCATCACCCTATAAGTTTTTTCTATTTCACAGTCACAGTCATCCTCCTAGATAGAATCATCTCACTTTGGAATAGGGCAGAGAATGCTGAACTTGAAATCAAAAGACTACAAAATTCACATCCCACCTTGGAGTCTTACTCACACAAAGTGTGACTCTAGACAAGCCGCTGGTATCTTCTAAGCCTCGGTTTCCCCAGCTGTCAATAAAGGATGATATTTGTACCATTTGATCTTTTGCAAGGATCAAAGGAAGTTTTTGTTTTTCAAGGCATTCTATAAGCCTGAAAACATCATATAAATGTCATATTTTATGTTTACTCTCACAATCTCTATTTCCTTAACCTCCTTACTTCTTTCTCAATCCCCTGCAGTCTGGCAGCAGATCAAAATATTTGTCTGAAACTGGTCAACCAAGATTATTAAATCCAATGACCTTTCCCTAGTCCTCAACCTCTTTGATTTCTCAGCAGCATTTGATATGTTAATGACCCTTTTTTCCTTAATGCTCCCTCCTCCCTTGGCTTCTATCCCACTGCACTCTCCTGACTCTCCTCCTATCATACTCCCTAAATGTGGACATTCCCCTCAAGGTTCTGAACTGCACCTTCTTCTCTCAGACTGTGTCTCTTAATTCTCATCTTCTCCAGTGGGTTCCATTATAACCTCTATAGGGATTATTCCCAAATCCATTCAGCCAATGCTAATCTCTCTCCCAAACTCTCTCCCAATCTCTCTCTAACTGGATTGATGTTTTCATGTCCATTTAAAGGAGAGGCAGCATACTATGGTGCTGAGAACCTCAGACTGGGAGTCAAGAGATCTGGGATTGGGTCCCAGTCCTGCCACTAACTAGCTGTGTGACCTCAATGACTTCCATTCGTTGGTTCATTTATGAGGATGTGGCATGGTGCAATAGAAAGATGACTGGATCTTGAAGTCAAAGAACCTGAGTTCAAATCCCAGTTCTGATGCTGATTGCCTTACTGATTGATCTACCCTCTTTGTGCCTCAATTTCCTTACCTATAAAATAAGAGGTTAATTTAGATGATATGGGAGGCCTAAATCTACGATGCTGCTATGAGCAGGACGATAAGTCTCTAGGCTCATGGATAAATGTCATTGTATGGCATGTAAAGCTCTTCACAGCCCTGCCCCACCCTACCTCTCCAACTTTATGTCCCTTTGCTCCTCTCCTTGCACTCTACAATCTAGCTAGACTGCCCCGGCTGCCTGTTACATAAGATAATTCATAATTCATCCATGCCTCTTTCCGAGCTAACCCCCACACCTGAACTGAACTCCCTCCACCTATAATGCTTAGAATCTCTGGTTTTTCTTCAAGACTCAGCTCAAGCAATACCTTTTACATGAAACTTTTCCCCATTCCTTCAAAGCTACTTGTTCCTTCCTGGCCCTATTTTTATTTATTTATTTATTTTCCTTCTGTACTGACCTACACATGTGCCTATTGTCTCTCCCATCAGAATGTAATCACCGTGAGGGCAGAGATTGTTTTTGCCTTCCTTTTTATCCTCAGTGCTTAGCATACAGGAGACAATAAATCTTTGTTGGTTGCTTGAGCCTCAGTATTTTCATCTCTTAAATGGGGATAGCTCTTCCCTCATAGAGCTTAGACGAGATAAAGCATGTGAACATACTTTGTCCTTGGTAGATAATAAAGCACTATCAATATCTGAGAGACTGTTGTTACTATTATTGAGATCTATCCTAATGATCCACAAGTAATCATGTTCTTCCATTTAGGAACATATAATCAGGAAAGAAATGGGAGGGAAAGAAACAGACTGCCCTCAGCTAATCTCCCTTTGAGTATTTAAGTTCAAGGTTCAGCTCATCCCCTCTGGTTAACCTTTTACTAGAACATATACACTCTCATGACCCTGGTACAAGAGCTGACGAGTTCTGGAGTTACAGAAGACTGTGTTCCCTTATATAATCAAAGGGAGGGAGATGCTTCAGCTTGCTTTTCCCTTACTTACCATTCCTTTAGTGACCTACCTCCTTAGAGCCAGGCCTGCCACCTGGTCCCAGAGAGTTCTAGGGAACTTGGAGGGGTTTGTGGGATGCTTCTCTTCCATCACCACTGGCTCAAACACCCTGTTGGTTGTGCTGTCCTCATTTATTAGGGGCCTGTGACTGGTAATCTAGTTTCATTAAACCACTTAACTTTTACAAATGGCTATCTATGAGTAGGCTCAACTTAGTTCAGTTCTTATGTAGTATTGGTCCCTCTAAGTTCACATCTAGAGGCAGCTTTGATGCCAGAGCAATCCTTATCTCAGTTAGAGTCATAATGTATTGAGAGTCAAGGAAGAGGGCACAGCTAGGTGGCACAGTGGATGGAGATCTGTGCCCAGAGTCAGGAAGACTTGATTTCATCCAGCCTCAGACTCAACTTACTAGTTGTATTAACCTGGAGAAATCACTTAGCCTCTATTTGCTTTAGTATCCCCATCTATAAAATGGGGATAATATTAGCACCTACCTGTTAGGGTTCCTAAGTTCTCGAACCTACAAGAACATATTACCTTTTCCCAGCTTCAGACGTCTCTAGATTCTAGACTTTCTAGAAGAACTACCCACGCAGAACACCCCTCTGATTTTGGAGAATTATCTTTATTTGTCTCAGGACATACACGCGAACTCAGCCAGGTCTCTCCCCGAACTCCTCCCAGAACTCCCCCCCCCCCATCAGGCAGCCTCCTTATCTCCAGCCTCCAGTTCCGGGTCATAAGCACCGCCTTCCCCGCCACTGCGAGCCAATTGCGTACTGCCCCGAGAGTGAGGGGTGGTAACCCGCTGCCCACATGGACACGTCAGCTCATCGGGCTAAGAGGTTTCCAGTGTAACAGACCAGGAAGTCTCCTAACCAGGAAGTCTCTCTACTGCCACGTCGACACTTAAGATTGTTTTGCTGACGGTCCTTTTGGCCTTCCGGGTTCCTCCTGTAGCCTGTTACTGATAGGCCAGGGACCCTCCTGCCACTCCCAGGCTGTCGCGCTGCACCCCAGTTGGCTAAGGACTCTTCACCTACCTCCCAGGGTTGTTGTGAGGACCAAATAAGATAACAATTGTAAAGCATTTAGTATAGTGCCTAGCACATTGTAAACATTACATAAAAGTTAGCTCACTATTATTCTTGTGTGCCATTATATTGCCAGGGGGGTATAGCCTCAAGGGTGTGTGGTTCCAGGTAGACTCTTAGTCATAACCCTAGTGTTGGGAAGAAGGAGGGAAACAGTATCATAAAGGGATGGTTCCAGCCCTTTGAAGCCATGGCTTGTGAAGGAGGGGTCACTGCCAAGACCATAGGTCTCATCCTGGATCAACAACCAAGACTTTCTAAAGGAGAAAACTGGCATGTGTATGAAAGGCAGAGGACCACAAGATGGAACTGAGGGCAAGATGGAAGCCAGCAGAGAGAAAGTCAAGTAAGCAAACAAGGCTTAGTGAGGGGAATGTGACACAAGGTGCTAGTCAGGGAGAATGGAACTTAGGTCTACCGGGGTCCTCAGTGGAATCCACTGCTAATACTATTAAGCTCAGTGGGTTTTGGGGGTTCTGATCTGGGTCAAATAGGACCAGATATTTGGGGGAGAGAGCAGGGAGCCTAGACTGGTATTCAGGGAGCTAGTGCAAAGTCATGCTGGGATAATGCCTGAGGAAATGCCAATGGGAAAAGAGACTTTGGGCTATTCTTACAGCCCTTCCTTTGGCTGGGTAGCTTACTTTCCCTGCCTTCTTTGCCTAGTGAGTTGGGAGGCCATTAAGATCCTTATATTCCTGAAGGTCACTCCTTGCTCCTTGAGGCATTGATGCTACCATGCTGGCTGTCAGCTTGAATTCTGGAACACCAGGATGCTGATGGAGGCTCCATTCCCTTCGTGCTTCAGGGACGTTAATGTTATATTGCCAACCCAAGCTCTGGGAGATGGGATGTTGGACCGTTAGAATTCATCAAGTTGTAGGCTGCACTCCAAGAATCCAAGTTCCCCTAAGAACACCGAAGCAAAGAAGAGGAGTCTGGAGCAGACAGATCTTTTTTAATGACTACAGCCCAACAAGGAGCCTCCTTTTGGTGGACTAGAATTATCTAAAGAATGCCTATACATGCTTCAGAAACTTCTTCAAGAAGAACTCTTCAAGAAACTTCTCTTATACATCATAATGCCCTCTAAGAGGGCTCCCTGTTTGGCTAAGGTGGGGGAGATATTCTACCAAGTGCTTGGTGTGTGCACCGGTCAGTCCCCTCTTCTTCAGGCACTTCAGTTGTGTTTGACTCTTTATGACTTCATTTGGGGTTTTTTTGTCAAACAAACTGCAGTGGTTTGCCATTTCCTCCTCCAGCTCATTATACAGATGAGGAAACTGGGGCAAACAGGGTTAAGTGACTTACCCAGGGTCACACAGCTAGTAAATATCTGAGGCAGGATCCTGACTCTATCCACTGTGCCACCTAGTTGCCCCAGTCCTCTGTTACACTATCTTAAAGCTCATAAGATCATAAATCCAGATCTGGAAGAAACTTTAGAAGTCACCTAGTTCAAAATTGTTATTTTCCAGATAGGGAAACTGAGGCCAAGAGAGGGGAAGGGCCTAGCCAAATGTCACATCGGGAGTCACTGTCAGAACCAGGACTTGAATCCAAGCCTCTTTACCCCACAGCAGCGTTCCCCCCCCCCCATCCATCTCACCAATACATGGCTTTCCCCAAGGAAACCAACCATAGACCCTCCCTCTTCCTGCTTTCTTCCATTGAAACCAACCATAGACTTTTCAATTCCCTTAGTCTTACCACAGAAATGAACAATAGGCCCTCCTTCCTTCTTTCTCTTACTGAGCCAACACTGACCACCCCAAGTCAATCAGCCAATAATAATTTCTTAGGTGCCTGCTTTATATCCAGCACTGTGTTAGGCTCTGGGGAAATGAATAAAAAGTGAGAGAATCCCTGCCTTCAAGGAACTCACATCATACTTTATCACTGCTCCCATTTGTATCAACCACAAGACTTAGCATTGTTGTGCCTTTCCTTCAGCTGAGGCAGACTGAAATCCCTCCTGTGTCTTTGTCTCTCCTACCAAAAATCCTCCTCTTAAAACTCTTGCTTTTGAGACTATATAGACTGACTATTCTGCTTCTTTAATTATCTCCCCTCAGGCCTGGTTATAAGGATACCGAGTTGACCCCTCTGGTCCCAATCTTATTATTTTTAATCTCCTTTTCAAGCCTGGAGGCTTCCCCACTGATGGAGAGAAGATGCTTTCATGCCAGAGCTGGGATTTGAACTCAGGTCTCCTGACTCCTGGTCCAACACTGCATATTTTGCACCATAAGACACCGACTTTTGTGTATTTGTCTGCTGTTCAAAAAATGGTAATAGAGCAGTTGTTCTTCATCTTTTTTTCCTGTGCCCCTCAGTCTGGGGGAGCCCAGGAACCCCTTCTCAACATCTCAGAATATCTTCATAAATGCATAAAATATATGGGATTATAAAGGAAACCAATTGTGTTATAATATCATTGTTTAAATATATTTTTTAAGCAATTGGGGTTAAGTAACTTGCTCAAGGTTACACGGCTAGTCATTATTTATGTGTGGGTGCTCATTTTCTAAGGCCGGATTCGATCTCAGGTCATCCCAACTCTGAGGCCGGCACTCTTACTCACTGCGTCACCTAGCCGCCCCTTAAATATTTTTCAAAAATAAACAAATTCACAGACTCCAGATTAAGAACCCCTGTCATGGAGGGATCCTTTGGAGATAATTTTATCCATCCCCCTACCTTCAGAGCTCAAACAATCCTGGGTTAGTGATGTTATTCCCTACCTATCATAGATTTCCAAAGCCTTTGGCCAGACAAGCACATTTCTATGGAGCCAAGCATCTCTCTCAAAGCCCTGGATGTACAGTTCTGATTGAGAACCTTGAGGATGCAGGAGAGTCTCAAAAGAAGCTTCCTCTCCCCCCACCCCCACCTCACCACCCCATCCCAACCTCGACGCTTTTCCATAATTAAACAGGAAGTGCAAGTCTTCAGCATTCACAATTAGGCAGAGCAGTCAGAGGTCTCTGGGTTTAATTAGAGTTTGCCTGCCTAAAGGCCCTAGGGACTTGACCGTTCTGACTGGCTCTCTCCTGTGCCCTCTCCAGTCTCCTGGCAGAGTAGGAAGCTTTGTGCCCTAGGGATGAGATTGGAGGGGGCTGAGAGAAGGATTTATTACATCGCCAGAATAGGCTCTAGGATATTGTAAATTGGAGTGATTATTCCGGTGTGTGGTACCTTGGAATCCTCGGTACCAAGCTGGTGGTTTTTTGGGTGAAAGAAGAAGGTAGCTCTCCAAACAAATCTTCAGTATTTAGACTCAGTGTTTAGACAGCGTTAGACTGTCAGGATGATAAAATGTCTGAAAGAGACTCCTTTAATAATCCAGCAGGCTTGGGATCTCCCATATGGGCATCCCCTCCATTTGTGCTGCTTGCCACCCATGCAGATCTCCTCATCCTATGAGATTCTTGCCTCTGTTCTCCTGTACATCTGTCATGAAGCACACACACCTTATTAATGTGCTGGAAACTTGTCTCTAGTGATTAGCATTCTGTAGGTACCAGTGCAGCCCTTGGGCATTAAACACATCTATCCCCTTCCTCTCCTCTCACAGGTAGCTGGCTTCATTTTCTGACCCAGATGATAGATTTAATGCTACTTCCTTGGGCACTTTAGTAAGATTCTGCAGACCACTTGTGACCATCATGTGCCCCTCCACTGCTCTTTGGATCATAGCTTAAACCTTTGGAAACAATGGAGATCCAAGGTTTGTGAATATCAAGGTTATCAAGAGGACATATTTTTAAAAGTTAAGGGTGGGGTTGTTGTGCTTGATCCTAGTTTTAGATTGTCAAAAATGCTCGAAAACACCCCCAATCCAATCCCATCTAATCTTTTTCTCTTATTCAATTCTGGGCCTGCATGATCGTTTGACAGCAGTGTCTGTCCTAAATATATGTGCTAACTTAATGGACTAACCATCCAATTGCATGTTATAGTCTTCATAAAGAAGCATTTTCATCCGTTCAGTCTTTTCTATATAAATTGTTAAGCTAATCTTTTTTTGAATCATTATAGATGGCAATGAGGAGCCTTTGTATGTCCAGGGGCTTCTTACAATCAGCCCAATATCACCCTCTAAAAGGAGGATCTGGAAGCTTGCACACCTACAGGGATGTCTACGTAGGATGTCTGGGACAGTAGGGTCCACATTTAGTGGCCTTTCTGCTCCCGATTTTATGTCTCAATTAGCATCGATGATTAGAAGGTCACTGAATAATCATCTTTGAGTGTGTGTGTGTGATGAATGCCTTTTTACAGAAGAAATCTAGAAGGTTCTGGACACTACAAACATTGATGATCTCCAAAAATGATATTGATAACATTATAATGACCAAGGAAATGACTGGTTACTGAAGTGAGAGCTATAGTAGAATCAGCTGTCTGGGTGCCTGGAGACCATCTAACTAGACACGGAAAGGGGCAAAATCAACATCAAATTATAAAAATTTAAATGATTAGAACATATTAGCAATTATAATATTTCAACTTGACAAAATAAAAGTTATCAATGCCCCCAGTGAAAAATTGAATATAGCAATTATTGCCTTTTCCTGGAGGTTTAGATGATGTAAAAACAATCATCATGAAAAGGAGGCCAAAAGGGCCTTGGACTACAATTATTTGATTTCATTGCCAGGTGGTAAGAGATGAAAGACAAGAGTAAGATTGGTTTGGAATACAAATTCATTTTTAAACACAATGGATTAGAATGGCAGAATATCATAAACAATATCTCATGAAACATGGAAAAGCAACAGAAACAAAACAAATGTCTAGAAAGATCAACATGAGATCTAAATAGGCTTCATTATTCCAAGCGTATTCAAAGAAGTCACAAATCAAAGATGGAACCGATGTGTCTTCTCTATAACAGCTTTCATTATGAATGACAACGAAACCACCATGTTTAGACCAAAGACAAGAACAACTGTATCTTACCACATACACACTGAAGATACCTCTGCTGAACATGACCCAGTCTTGAAAGCAGGGAGGAATTATTTGATAAGCTATGTCAGGGAGGGGAAGATAGCAGTAGTATAGGGGGAGGGAAGGAGGATATTAATATACAAAATAAAGGTGATTGAGAGGACATCACTAACTACCAGCCCATATGACTACTGTCTCATCTTTGTGAGAAAAGTACACACACACACACACACACACACACACACACACACACACATTTAAATAGTTCATAAGCCTTTGACTTCTGTTTCTCAGGTCTGTGCTACATTTTTCAACATACCTTTTGCCATCTTGCCCCTGTGCCAGATCTTTGTGTTGGTGTCACTGGATATCAAAGCAAATGTTGACTTGGTTTATAGAATTTTGTGAAGTTATTTACTTTTTCTACTTTATTCTCAGCAAAAGATGAGAGTGCAGAAGATGGTCTTTTTTTGCTCATGTTTATTATGAGTTAAGTTGAGATGACCAAGTGTCCCGTGAAATGAGATTTCTTGTTCCTTTTTGGTGCAACATGAAACCAACTCCATCAGCTTCTTGGTTTGCCTCTACAATCAGAGCCTGTGAATGATCTTTCCATGTAGCTGCAACTGTCTTTTATCTCTTATATATAAGAGGTTTTATATATATTGGGAATTTCAGAACTGATGTGTTTCAGTTTATTTGATGACATGGTGATTGACTGAATATTTGACAAAGATCTCACATTTAGAGCACTAACAATTAACTTAATGTTCCCAGACAGTCTAAAAATGGTACAATTCTTGGCACACTGTCTGCCCTCTTTCCCATCATTATGCTATTTTCAATTCAGAAGCAAAAGAGGGCCATTTGCATTTTTCCTATGCTTCATGGATTGCCATAGCCAAAGAATTCCTCACCTAATGGCCAGCTCACTGGTGATTGGCTTCTATGCACCTTTATAAGTAGGTTCTCCAATAGAGCATTCTGTCTGACTTTGGAATTGTACTCTTAGGGAATAGTCATTAGAATAACAAAATCTTTGGCTTTTAAAACTACAGAATCAGAAAATGTTAGAACCAAAGACTTTGACAATTATAGAATCAGTCAGTATGTTAAAAATAGGATGATTAACTCTTAGAGTCAATGCTAGAATCACAGAAAATTAGAATTTTAGAATCTTAGATATTAGCTTCTACAATGCAACAAACACTTATTAGTTCTTTTTCTTTATACAAGCGGCTCCATTTCACAACTCTAGGAAGTGTCATTCCTTGCACACATGCCTGGAATTCTTTCCCTCCTCATCTTCACCTGCTGGCTTCCTTCAAGTCCCAGCTAATATCCTACCTTTTACAGGAAGCCTTTCCCAATCCTCCTCAATTCTAACGTTCCCTCCATTGACTATCTGCAAGTAACTCCAATTTATACTTCATCTAACTTGTTTTCACATTTTTCTCTTTCTATTTGCCTGACCACTAACTCTCTCTCTCTCTCTCTCTCTCTCTCTCTCTCTCTCTCTCACACACACACCCCACACGTATACACACACAAACACACATGTATACACACACACAAACACACACGTGCACTTTTTCTTAGTGATGTTCTCAGTTTCTATAGGGTTTAATTATAATTTATTTTCTTTTTTTCTTTTTCTTGCTTTTTGGAGGGCAATTGGGGTTAAGTGACTTGCCCAAGGTCACACGGCTAGTTTTTGTGTCAAGTATCTGAGGCTGGATTTGAACTCAGGTCCTCTTGACTCCAGGGCCAGTGCTCCATTCACTGTGCCACCTAGCCTCTCCTAATTATCATTTCTATTCATACGAATCCCAAATCTCTTTTGATAATAGCCAGCCTCTTTCCTCTTTAGGATCACTCTCCCCAACTTGGCCTCCTACTTGTAGGTTGGGTCTTTAGAGAACTATCATAGTTTGTGAGACATCTTAAGTATGATTCTCATTAATAGTCAGCCAGCAAACAATTAGTTTTTTTTGTTTGTTTGTTTTTTGCTTTTTTGGAGGGCAATTGGGGTTAAGTAACTTGCCCAAGGTCACACGGCTAGGTTTTTGTTTGTTTGTGTGTGTTAAGTGTCTGAGGCCGGATCTGAACTCAGGTCCTTCTGACTCCAGGGCCGGCACTCTACTCACTGCACCACCTAGCCGCCCCAAACAATTAGTTTTTAGCAACAACATTTACTAACATGGTATATAGTAAAAACTGTTGGTAAAAGACAGTCTCCTAAAAAACCCGGAGTGGATTCTCTGTCTATGTCTCTCTGTCTCTGTCTCCCTCCCTGTCTCCCTCCTCTGTCTCCCTGTCTCTCTGTCTTTCTGTCTGTCTCTCTGTCTCTCTGTCTCTGTCTCCCTCCCTGTTTCCCTCCTCTGTCTCTGTTTCTCTCTCTTGCCTTCTCTTTCTCACGTGAATGTGCACACACAAACACATAGCATCCATGGGAAGAGTGGGCTTAAATTCAAAGTACACTGGGAAGGATGTGCATATATGCAGGACAGAAGCATGCAAAGGGCAGACCACGGCTCCTGGTCCTTCATGGTCTGAAAGTGCTTTATTGAGTACTGTAGCCATCATGCTTCTTTGGAACAAAGGGTCATGCTCCTTGAAGCCGATTCCTCCCTGGTGACTCTGTATTTGCATCTGTCCTTAGTGTGTGGTGTGTCTTTCTGGACACAGGCACAACATTATCTCCTACTGGTCCAGTATCCCCAGGGATATGAGGGAAGAGGAAAGAAAATTCTCTTCTGTCTTCTCTCCCCATCCAAAGAAAGGTATTCTCTCTCTGAGCTTTGGTTCCCCCCCTCCCACCCCTTCCTGGCTTTAATTTTCCAACTTGGAGTCTTCCCCCCACCTTGGCTGACACCTGGACCTACTTGCTATTTTTAATACATAAACCCAGCAACCCATCTGATTCTCATAGCCAATAACAAGATGTTCCCTGTGTGGTGTTATATAGTGGTCAAAGCTCTCTAACCTTCTGGAGCCGATTCAGCACTTTCTCACACACATTGTGGTAGAACTATAAGAGAAGTCCTTAACGCCTGGTTTCTTTGTTGTTATATTCTGGGTTCATTGATTGATTGATTCTGTGACCCAATAAAAGAGTCTTGGAACTTGGTGGAGGTAACAGGGCTTAGAGTACCTTTTTACACAGGACTCATGAGGAAAAATGCAATCCACCTCTAGGGAAACTGCTATTGTTCTGTATTGTTATACAGACTGAAGCATACTATTTTTCACTTTCTTCTTTTTTTTTTTTTTGTTCGAGTCTTCTTGTACAAAATGAATAATATGGAAATGCTTTACAGGATTGCACATGTGTAACCTTTATTGGGTTGCTTTACCATCTCAGGGAGGGGGGATGGGAGGGATAGAATATGAATTCAAAACTTAAAAGAATAACAAATGCTGAGAATTGTTTTTCTTGCAAGTGGGGAAAAATGTTATTTAAAAAACTTCATCATGCTCTTGAACTGCTTATATTAAGTGAGGTGGGGGAGGATCCCCCCCTCCCATTCCACTAACATTTATGGAGAGAGCTTTAAGATCTGCAAAACACTTTACATCTATTATGTCAATTGTCTCCTACACTCTAGTTCCCTATCAGCTGCCTATTGGACATTTCAAACTAGATATCTCATAGATATCTCTAGTGTAATGTGTTTAAATGCCACAGAAACCATTATCTTTCCCCCAAAATGCACCCTTCTTCCACTCCTCACTATTTGTCCTCAGGGTACCCCTACATTTCCATTCACCTGGGTTTGCAACTTCCATAATAAGCTGGACACACTAGCATCATGTCCTGCTTTCTATGTTCTAGGGTCTTATCCTAGCTTATATTCAATTTTCTGTTTTCAAATTCAACGTCTTTTCTGGATCCAACATTCTATGTTTTAACTTTCCATTTCTGTTTCGATGGTCTAACTTTCTGTTTCCTAAAGTCACTTCTCATTTGGACCAGCTGTATTCTAGCATACAAAGACAGAATGTCCTATCCATTGCTCAACCTCGGTATCATTGAGTTGCTCTCAGCCCTTTACATAAACCGGAAAGGTCTATTGATCCCTCCTCAACACTTTTCAGTAGCTGGCAAATCTCTGCATTACCCCTGGACTGTCTTTCGTCCTCCCCTTTCTTCAATGTGCCACCTGGGCTAATGTTCAATCTGCTTCCCTGGAGTTGAACTTAGTTCATAGAAACTACTATCCTTTTTCTTTTTTTTCCTCCCCCAGGGGATAATTAGACTTATGCAGTGCTGAGCCCTTTGTCACTATTTCATCACTCTCTCTCCCTTTTTCTCTGTCTCTGTCTGTCTGTCTCTGTCTTTGTCTCTGTGTCTCTGTGTCACTCTCTCTCTCTTTCACTCTTTCTCTCTGTCCCTCTGTCTCCTTTCTTTCTCTGTCTCTGTCTCTCTCCCTCTGTCTGTTTCACTCTTTCTCTCTGTCCCTCTGTCTCCTTTCTTTCTCTCACTCTTTCTCTGTCTCTGTCTGAGTGTCTGTCTCCCTCTGTCTCTGTCTCTGTCTCTGTCTCTGTCTCTGTCTCTGTCTCTCTCTCTCTCTCACACACACACACACACACACACACACACACACACACACACACACACACACACACTGACCATTTTTCTTACTGGGAGGAAGAATCAAAGGAATTTATGGATGCTTAGCCAAGAGAAGAAAAGATTTAGAGGGAGACACAATTCATGTCCTGATGTATTTAAAGGTCTATTGAGTGGAAGACATGTCATTGTCCTGCTTATTCCCAGGGTAGCAGAACTAGGAACCACAGGTGGAAGGTGAAGAGAAGCATCTTTGGAGCTCATCACAAGGATGGCTTTGCTTTTGCACAGGCAGAGTGATCCCACAATGCAATGGGCCTCAAGGAGCCCCTGGGCAGTGGGGGCATTCATTCAAGCAAAGGACAGATGACTATTTATTGGAGACATTATTGAGGATATTATCATTTCGTTAGGGAGCAAACTACCTGACCTGTGAATTACCTTCCAACTCTGTGAGTCCATGATATTATGGAATCTTGAAAAATCAGTCAAAAAGAAATAATAATATTAGTTTTCATTCATAGCATGCTTTAAGTATCACTTGATTTTGTCTTAACAGTCCTTGAAGAGAGTAGTGTATTATTCTAATCAATTAATCAATCAACAAGCATTTATCAAATGCCTATGATACACCAAGCTAGCCTTCTGGGAATATTATTACAAAGAATGAGATCATTCCTACTCAAAGGGAGCTTCAATTCTGATACATCCCCATTTTACAGATGAGGAAGCTAAAGTTTAAAGTAAAGAACAGAGCCAAGCCTCCAACACAGGTCTTCTGACTCCAAATCCAGTGCTTTTTACTCTATAACATGAGACCCAATTATTATTTTTATATAGAGTAGTACTCAGAAATTATGCATTTAGGGCCCTATATTTTCCTTCCAATTGTCTTGATAAATTATGGATATTCTTTCCATCTTGTGGATAATGAAACTAAGGCTTAGGGAGGTGAATTCCCCTACAAAAAGACATGATGCTAGAGAGTGGTCAGAACACAAATGTAAACCCATGTTTCTGTATTATAAATCTTATGTTCTTTCTACTGGCTGAGTATATGGGTGAATGAATGGCTAAGGGTATAAACAAAATACAAAATGTTCTGAGTTCAGGTTCATTTTTGTTGAGTTCAGCAAATATAAAGTACATCCTGTGCGAAGAGCACTGGAGGGAGACACAAAATTCAGACAAGATTCAGTCCTTGCCTTCAGGGAGCTTCCAGTTTACCGGGGGAGTGACCGATAGCTATACTGGTTAATATTTCATGTTGGTATATTAGAAAGTAAACAGGAGCTGTTATGGTTGTTGTTGTGATTATTGTTATTAGTAAACTGAGGCCCAGAGAGAGAAAGTTATACTAAGGCTCAAACCCTGGTCTTGTGAATCCTAGGTCAGCATGCCTGAGCCTATTGCCATCCTGTGCCACAGTGGCATGACTAAGGCCATCTGGAAAATAAATGACAGCCAGGTTTGAGGTCTAGAAAGTTCATGTCTGTACTGGTCATGAGTGGTCATGACCTTGAGATCATGAGTATCATGGCCCCAGGCAGACAGCTGCATGTACTGTACAGGCTGCTGAGTCAGTCAACAAAGCAGAACTGGTTGATAAGCACCATCCAGTCCCTGATAACAAAGTTTGTCTGGGTTCATATGTTATCAGAGACACGCAAAAATCCTATCCAATGTGTTTTCTTAACCTAGAAAAAAGGGGCAAAGACCCCAGGGACAGAGGGTCTCCTCTCCAATGTTCCACCCACCTAAAAATATATAACATGGATCACGAGATACTGGGATGCAAAGGGACCTTAGAAACAGGTTAGAGATAAAAGGGAACAATGCCAGAGGACGTGACTTGTCAGAACTGGACCGGGCCATACAAGAGAGAACATTAGAACACAAAACATTAACCAGAAGAGATTTTTTAAAATATAGATAATTGAATCCTAGATTCTTATTTTATATAAGAGAAAACTGAAGCCCAGAGAAGGAAGTGACTTGTTTAAGGACACACGTTAGAGTTAGATCTGAGTAAAAGATTCAGGCCCCCCGGATCCCAGTTGGGCATGGTTTGCTCTGTAATAGGCTGGCCCTAGCTGTGAGCCAAGTTAGTGACAGTCTAGGCCTAGGCCCCTGGTCATCAGAGATGTCTTCCAGTGGGTCTTGAAGGAATTTTTTTATACTCCTGGAATCCCTTAGTAAAATGCAGCTTCCCCATCTTACCTGGGGAAGGAGAAGTGACCATTATATACCAGGCACTTTGTGAATATTATTTAATCCTCACAACAATCCTAGGAGATAAATGCTATCATTATTCCCATTTCACAGTTTAGGAAACAGAGGCAGACAAAGGTTAAATAACTTGCCCAGGGTCATACAGCTGACAAGTGCCTGAGGTTGAATTTTTAACTCGGGTCTTTCTAATTCCAGGCTCAGGGTTCTATTCACTGTAGCACTCGGTGTAGACTAGGCTGAATCTGAATTATCATATGATCATGGGCTCAATCCCACCCCCTGGCTTTGCTATAGCACACAAGACACCTGGAGGCATTAGTGTGTAGGGAAGAGCATGGAAGAGCTATGACTACACAACTATGCCCTCCGCTGTAGTCTGCCATCCTAGCAGGGTCCTTTCCTAGGCACCAAAGGCTTACCTGGGTTAGTTTTCCCTGCTTCCAAATCCAAATATGCTCAAAGGTAAAAAGGTTGTGTCCAATCCTTCTGTTCATCAGAGCTGGGAGTATGAAGTGCAGCTCTCCCATTTTACAGATAAGGAAACTGAGGTTCAGAGAGGGACAAACTCTCTAAGGCTGCAGAAAGAGCTGGTGGAGAAGCCACAGGAGAGCCCAGGTCCCTCCCCTCCAGTTCCCATGGCCATTCCTGTCAGAGCTCATTGCTTCCCTCATTGAAGATGACAATAGACAAATCCCCACTTCTTTTTTTTTTTTTTTGGAGGGCAATTGGGGTTAAGTAACTTGCCCAAGGTCACACGGCTAGGTTTTTGTGTGTGCGTTAAGTGTCTGAGGTTGGATCCAAATTCAGGTCCTTCTGACTCCAGGGCCGACACTCTACTCACTGTGCCACTTAGCCACCGCCCCCCCCCCCCCCACCATCAGAGTCTGCCTCCTTCCTTGGGCTTTCTACCCTCCCTCCCCCACCCCAACACAAAGCATCCTTGGCCTGCAGCTTTCCACTGAACCTACCTAAAGTGTTAACAGTCAGCAAAGGTGTTAGCCATATCAGCTCAAGGTGTGATCTTAGCAGGGAGATCTGCATTTTAAAGAAGATTTTCAAAAAGTGGCAAAAGTCTCAAATTCCTGGGAAGTCCCTCTCCACCCCCACCCCCTTCCTCCACTGGCTTGGGAGGAGATGAGAAAAAATTTCTCTCATTCACAAATCACTTTTCCTTAAGGAGTGAGAGAATCTCAAATTGTGTGTGCTGGAAATGAAATCGTAGAGATGCCTGAGGCACAAGATGGATAAGGGACTTAGGATGAGTCTTTGGGTCACTGACGCCCCCCCCCCCTCCAACCACCCCATCTGCCTCTGATGAGGTAATAGCATGTTGTGTTACAGATGAGAAAATGAGGCTCTAAAGGGGACAGGATTTACCCAGCATCACATAGCGGTCACTTAATGGAAGTATTATTCCCATTTTACATGTGAGGAAACTGAGTCAGACTGGGAGAATGTGACTTGCCCTAGGTCAAGGGATCAGAGGACCAAGGGTCAGAGCTAGGAAAAAGATCCAAGTCTCTTGGTTCTATATCAAGCGTTCTTTATACTAAAAGGATGTTTTATCTCCCCCAAAGCCAAACACAATTCAATTCAACAACTTGTTGTTGTTCAGTCATGTCTGACTCTCTGTAACCCTATCTGAGGTTTTCTTGGCCAAGATACTAGAGCAGTCTGCCATTTAGTTCTCCAGCTCATTTTACAGATGAAGAAACTGAGGCAAATAGGGTCAAGTGACTTGCTCAGGGTCACCCAGCTAGTAAGTGTCGGAGGCCAGATTTGAACTCAGCAAGATGAATCTTCCCAATTCTGAGCCCACTGCTCTATCCACTGCACCAGCTAGCTGCCCCTCAATTCAACAAACATTTAAGTAAATGAAAGACTTCCTAACTCCTCCACTTCAATTCAAGTGTTCATGGCAAAGCTCTGTACATCTGCTGGGGATACAAAAAACAAAACAAAATAGTCCTTGTCTTCAGGGAGCTTACATTCTATGAGGGTGGGACCAATCAGGAAAAGTTACTACAAAATATGTTATTGATTCTAAGAGGATTCCAGCTGTTGGGGAACAGAGTGTGAAAAAAGCAGAGGCCATAGATGGAGAGCTGTTGGGGTCCCCATGGGTTACCTTGTCTAACCTCCTCATTTTATAGAGGAGCAAACATGTCCAGGGTCATTGAGTGATGTGTCCATCATAAAGGTGGTGTCAGATTTAGGGATCTGAACCCAGGTCCTCTGACTCCAGAAACAATGCTTTTCCCATTGTACTAGGGTAATGGAATGTAGCTCCCTGGGAACTGATGGGAGTGGGGGATGTCAGGTCAGTCTGGAACCAGAGATTGGAGTTAGATCAGTCTGGAACAAGAGAGAGGAGCCAGATTGTGATATGGTTTAAATGCCTGGAGGAGGACTTTGTATTTTCAATTAGAGGCCCTGAAGCTTCCTGAGGAGGGAGTGACAAGGCCAGACTGGAAGATAAGGAGGACAAAGAGCAAGAGGGAACCTGAAAGGGAGACCAGTTAGGGTGACCCCTGAATGGCAAGGGTTCAGATTTTCACCTGTTGTTACCGTTCAGTTAGTCCTCTCCTTGCTACTCTGAGAGAGAAACACCTCAAGCCTTAGCAGAGTGACTTAGAATTTCACCTCCTTCTGGAATATATTGTTGTTATTCTGTTGTTTCTGTTAAGTCCAACTCTTCATGACCCTATTTGGGGTTCTCCTGGCAGAGATACTGGAGTGGTTTTCCATTTCCTTTTCCAGCTCATTTTACAGATGAGGAAACTGAGGCAAACAGGGTGAAGTGACTTGTCTAGGGTCACACAGTTATTAAGTGTCTGAGGTCGAATTTGAATTCATGAAGATGAGTCTTTCTGAATCCAGGCCCAGAACTCTCAATGCACTATGGCGCCACCTATGTGGGGGCATTACTATTATTACCCCCATTTTATAACTGAGGTTTATCAAGGATGTGAATTGGCCAGGGTCACATAGCTGATAAGTGGCAAAGAGGGCTTTGGAACTCTAGTCTTTCAGCTTTGACTTTTGCATGGTGCCATATTGCCTCCTAGGGCCCGGGGATTTTTTTTTATCTCTACAGCTTCATAAGCAACTGCTCTCTCCTTCCTCCTCTTGCAGCCACCTCCATAAGTTATGGTAGTGTGAGCAAGAAAGAGCAAAACCTTAAGTCGGAGCACTTTGGTTGAAATCCCAGCCTCTGTGGCCTTGGGTGAGTCACATGTCACCGGGCCTCAGTGTCCTCGTCTACAAAATGATGACCTGTGAAGTCCTCCTGCAAATCCTCATTTGACTTTAGGCTCTCACTGCCTATTGCCTTGAGATTGCAATAATTGGCTAACTGCTCCTCCTGCTTCTGGGCTCTCCTTTCTTCAGCTACCCTTTACACAGCTGCGCAGGGTATCTTTGTAAGACACATATATCTGATCTGATCATATCACTACTGGGCTCAAAAATCTTCCATGGCTCCCTAGCCCCACTTGATAAAATACAAGCCTCAGTCTGGCATGGATGACTTCTGACAGCTGGCTCCCGTTTACTTTCATGAATTTATTTCCTTACATGTTCTGCTTTGAGCTTAAGCTCATGTCATTTTCTAATCTAGGATTTTCCCGTTACTTTCATTTCCCTGAATACTAAGATTGTCCTTCAAGGCTCACTCCAGCCTCATCTCCTCCCAGAAGCTCTTTCTGAGCCTTGTGGAACACACGCACCTCTCCTTGCTCTGAGATGTGGATACTGTTATCCTCATTTCAAAAAACTAAGACCAAGGGTATTAGGTAATATGCTCAAAGTGGAAGAATAAGGATTTGAATCCAAGTTTCCTGAGTCCAAATCTAGGGCTCCTTAATTATCTCTTTCTAATTCATCTCTATCTCTTCCTCAGAGCCCCTTGTGGGGCCTTCCCTGCATGTATTAGTCACTTAATAAAGGTTTGTTAATGTGAAGATTGTGTCAAGTAGTATGACCACAATCTTTCCTAAACTACCCCTTAGGATTTCTGCCAATGGAAGTTTGAGCTTTGATGGCCAGCAGGCTAGGTACTCAAGTGATAATAAGAATAATTGCTTTTTAATAGCATTTAAGGTTTAGAAGCTGATTTCCTCAGAACAATGCTATGAAGTAGGGACTGTTGTCCCCATCTTATGGATGAAAAAACTGAGGTCCAGAAAGAGGCAGTAAATTCACATAGGAAGTAAGGAGCAGAGCCAAGATGTGAACCCTAAGACTTCAGACTCCAAATGGCTGTTTGTACAATTTGAAGAGGACATTCTTGCCCCTGCCCACCTCCGTCTGTTTTTTGCCCTGTTAAATATCACCAAACTCCTAAATTTTTTTAAAAAAAGAAATCCTTGATTTAAAAAAAATGAACTGAACTAACCCAAAGAGTTAATTATTCATGTAAAAGACCTCTCCAGAAGCAGGAAGCAGAATTCAGTTCATTTCTTGGCTGGTGGATTAAACATTAGCCGGGGTGATTTTTGTGAAGGGAGGGCAGAAAAGCAAAGAAGAGCCAGAGACACACCAGTGGTGAAAGGTGAGTGACCAGGGATGGGAAGGTCCTTCGGGTTTATGTAAAGGGATCCTAGATAACTCGGCAGTAATTTGAAGGAGAAATGTGAGTAAACAGGGGATGGGAAAGACCTTGGGTTTATGTAAAGATATCTGAGATCACTTGGCAGTAATTTGAGGGCATCAGAGTTAGCCATAAAGGGAGGAGTACTGGGAGGGGACTTAGAACATAAATTGCTTTATGAGACTTTAGGTATCTGTCTTGTCACGGAACCACAGAATTTTAAAGTAGAAAACAAGCCTCAGTGACCATGTAGCACAACCCATACCTCCCAAAGAATCCCCTCTAAACACAACCAGTGAGTGGTTGTCCAATCTGTACTTGAAGGCCTCCTGAGGAGGACACTGCTGCCCCATGGGGCAGCCCATTCCATTTAGGGACAGTTCTGACCATAGGAAGTATTCCCTGGCATCAAGCCAACATTCACCTCTTTGTAATTTTCCTTTGGGCACAGTGGATAGAAAGCCAGACCTAGAGTCAGGAAGATTCATTTTCCAGAGTTTGAATCCTGCCTCAGACAATTACTGGCTGTGTGACCCTGGGCAGGTCACTTAACCCTGTTTGTCTCAGTTTGCTCATCTAAACAATGAACTGGAGAAGGAAATGGTAAACAACTCCAGTATCTCTGCCAAGAACCCCCCCCCCCCATGGGGTCATGAAGAGTTGGACAGGACTGAACAATTTCTCGTCACTGCTCCCAGTTCTGTCTTCTGGGGCTAAGCAGAATCTATGTATTTGGTCCTTCTCTCACATGACAGACCTTTGATTACTTGAGGATATCTGTCGTGTTCTCCCTGAGGCTTCTTTCCTTTAGTTTAAATATTGTCAGTTCCTTAAAACTTATAGAGCAAGAACTTGCTACCCTTCACCATCCTGGTCAACCTCTTCTGGACACTCCCATTTTATATGTGGTGAAACTGAGGCCCAGGCAAGGGAAGTGACTTGCCCAAAATCATGCAGAAATCAGTGAAGAGATGGGACTAGAATCAGTCTGTTGACAAGTCCAATGCTCTTTCTACTTTCATAAGTTTGGGGAATGTGGGGATTCTAGGTATCTTTAGAGTAGATGTCTGAGAGCAGGAAAAATACCCCTCAAGACAAGAATTTTGAGAATGTGGTGGGATCCGGGCAGAGTAGGAAACTTTCCTCAAAGCAACTCTGTAATTCATGATGTGAAAATAACACAAAGAGTCATTTTGGCAACTTCATTTCAGTTGGGTCAGGAATTTGCTGCTGGGTTTGTAAAGCATTAGCTCTCCCCTCCCCCCAAGTGCCCTGCCCTGGGACAAAGCTCTGGGGCACTGTCATAGTTATAGTTCTATTTCACAGCCCCCAGGGAGGCCAGCACCACCAATGGGAAGAGCTGGCAGGCATTCTCCTGTACTAGGGTCTGTCTAATCCATGGGTTCCTTACCTGGGGTCTGTGAACTTGTTTTCTGAAAAAAATAAAAAATTGATAATTATTTCAATATAAATGGCTACCTTTGTAATCCTATGCTTTCTTTTGTGCATTTAAAAAACTTTTTTTTTTTTCTGAAAAGGGATTTATAGGCTTTACCAGATTGCCAAGGAATCTGAAAGCCAACCACTTTGGGCCTTGCTTTCTTCAGCTGTAAAGTGGAAGTGTTGGACTAGGAGACAATGTGTGAAGTTCCTTTGAGATCTAAATCTACTCTTCCTTGATCTGTGGGCCTCGATGTCCCTTCTATGGGTATAAACTGTAAAATC
This sequence comes from Gymnobelideus leadbeateri, assembly GCA_011680675.1. Classification (NCBI taxonomy): domain Eukaryota; kingdom Metazoa; phylum Chordata; class Mammalia; order Diprotodontia; family Petauridae; genus Gymnobelideus; species Gymnobelideus leadbeateri. The sequence goes on along the minus strand of WOXC01003992.1, from coordinate 125,893 downwards.
AGGCATATACCATTAAATATTTAACAACAACATAAATACCTAATAACAAATAACAATAAACATTTAACAACATTTCTCTCCAGGAGAGAAAATGTATGTAAGATACACTTTTAAAAAATATTTTATTTTTTCCAATTATATGTAAAAATTTTTAACATTTGTTTTTTAAAATGTTGAGCTCTAAATTCTCTCTCCTCACTCCCTATTGATAAGGCAAGCAGTTTGATATAGGTTGTACATGTGCAGTGATGCAAAACCTATTTCTATACTAGTCACTTTGTGAAAGAAAACACAAACAACAACAACAAAACAACCCAAGAAAAATTAAATTTAAAATGTATGTTTTGACCTGCATTTAGACGATATGAGTTCTTTCATTATGAATCCTTCAGAATTGTCTTGGATCTTTCTATTGCTGAAAAAAAACTGAGTCATTATCAGTTAACCATCATATAGTACTACTGTTACTGTGTACAATGTTCCCCTGGTTCTGCTCATTTGACTTTGCATCAGTTTGTGTCAGTCTCCCAAGTTTTTTTTTTTAGAACATCCTGCTTGTGAGACACACTTTCAATTTTAAGCTACATCACTGACATTTGCACTGTCGTTTTAAGTCCAGACAATCAATAAAATAATAAATCAAACCCTGATGTGTAGCATTTGCCTATTTCTGAGGCATAAATGTTCACATTGAAAATTTAACAATTAGCTCTTAAGAGCAGGTATGAGCTGGCTCCAGTACACTCTTGGATGCAATCCCAGTCCTCCAGGAGTTGTCAGTCAATCCTTTGATATATTCATGGCCTCATTGTTATGTGTACAATTGCCAACCCATTTTTTTTTGGAGATTTACATGTTGAATTCATTACATTCTTTTAAAATTTTATTAATTTATTTTTAGTTTTCAACATTCACTTCCACAAGATTTTTGAATTCCAAATTTTCTCCCCATCCTTCCCCTTCCCCACCCCAACACAAAGTGCATTCAGATTACCCCTTCCCCAATCTGCCCTCCATTCTATCACCAGCCCCCTTCTCTTGTTCCCTTCCCTTCTATTTCCCTGTAGGGCAAGATAGATTTCTGTACCCCATTGCCTGTATATTTTATTTTCCAGTTGCATGTAAAAAACAATTTTTGGCATTTGTTTTTAATACTTTGAGTTCCAAATTCTCTCCCTCCCTCCCTCCCCACCCACTCTCATTGAGAAGTCAAGTAATTTGATATAGGTTACACATGTGTAGTCATGCAAAACACTTCAATAATAATCATGTTGTGAAAGACTTACTAAATTTCCCTCCATCCTATCCCATCCCCCATTTATTCTACTGTCTCCTTTGACCCTGTCCCTCCTCAAAAGTGTTTGCTTCTGATTACTCCCCCCTCCCAATCTGACCTCCCTTCTATCATCCCCTGCTCTCTTATCCCCTTCCCTCCTACTTCCCTTTAGGGTAAGATAGATTTTCATTCCCAATTGAGTGTGTATGTTATTTCCTCCTTAAGCCAAATGCAATGAGCCTAAGGTTCCATTCATTCTTTCTTAATCTGTTCAGTTCTTGTACTCACAGCTCCCCACAGCTCTCATAAGACACAGAAAAGTCATCCAGTGTGCTGAACGTTTTCTTCCAGGTCTTTTGATATTTCATGAGTACAAAGTGGCACTTGGGCTGTCCTCAGATCATCCTTCTCTCTTTCTAGGTCTCTCCTTTTCTGATTACCTGTTTTCTGGATCACCACACTGTAGCCTGCTTTATCTGCCTGGGATGCATCTCTTTCTTTCCCCTTGGGGTAACCTGGAGTTTTGGATCTCTAATGTTGGGCTTTTTAACCTTTTTCTTGTATGAATATAATGAACCTTTTTGGCCATTAGTCTGGTGAAACCTATGAATGCTTTCTTAGAAAAATATTTTTAAATACCTAAAATAAAACACATAGGATGACAAAGGAAACCAATTATACTGAAAAAGCTATCAAAATCCTTTTTTTTTTAAAGAACAAAGTTCGTGGATCTCAGCTCTAGAAAGTGTGATGTTGCAGGATGTACAGCTGTACAACATTACTGGGAGAATATCAGTATTCAAAAGAAGACTTTTTGCAGCAGGGAGCAGCCTGGGATCCTTGAGGGAAGAATTGTGCAATATCCCACATGTTTTTTTCCCTCTTTGTGATTCTGGGCTCAGATCTACCGATCCAGGTAGAAGTATTGGCTGTACTAATGCAAGGAGCTGCTTGTCAGCTGCGAATCAGGGTGTGGCCCATAGGCATCCTTGGTCACTGGAGTTTTTTTGTGGGCAGAGTTAGACCAGTTCCTTTGGAGTGATTTATGAGCTCATAGAAAAGGCTCTCTGGGGGGATGTAGGGTTTCATGCAGTAAGTACAATGTCATCTGCAAACAGGAACAGCTTGAGCAGCTCACCATATATAGAGAATTCCTCTTCCATTTAATAGGGTTGCAGGGGAAGGCCTGTGTACAAAGAACTGTGGTCCAACAACAAATGAACCAAGAGCAAAGGGGAAATGCAGTCAAAATTCTATGAGAAAAATAGGCTCTCCAGCAGATCTTCCTTAATTCAATGCTTTCCAGTTGAGATCACCTCCAATTTATCCTGTCTATATCTTGGTGTATATAGTTGTTTGCATGTAATCTCCCCGATCAGAATGTGAGCTCTTTGAAGGTAGGGACTGTTTTTGCCCTTCTTTGCATCCTCAGAACTTGGCACAATGCCTGGCACATAGTAGGCACTAATGCATATCAACTTAACTTTATCTTTATATATTTACATGTATATTCATTATTTATTTATTTATTCATTTATTTATGAAGCTATCATATCCCCTTAGTAAAATGCAAATTCCTTGAGAGCAGAGATGATCACTTTTGAATTTGTATACCAGTACTGAACACAGTGCCTGACACAAAATAGATACATGATAAATGTTTGTTTATTGACTGAGTCCAGATGGAAAAAGGATTCTCAAAGGTTCGTGAGGTCCTCCAGCTTTTCCTGCTTGCAAATAGCATGGTGTTGATCATATGAAATGCCAGAACACTACAAAGAACCTCCTCGATGAAATCCATAATTAATCAAAATGAACTATCCACACTGGAAAAACCAAAAGGATGAAAATCCCTGTTATACAGACTATGTTATATAGCTGGATGGGTAATCCATAGAGTCGATCTAGTCACTACTTTTATCTTGTACAGCCATTGTTCTTGAAAAATGACCTGGGCCAGAACTGAATAGGGGAAGGAGATAGATCTGGATTGCCTTTAGGAAATTGTGTGCTGTTTTTAATGTTTCTGAACTTCTCTCCGAAGGAAAGGCCCAGCTATTTAACAATATTTTCCCAGTGGCTCACAGTTTTGCACATTATGCCTATCTTAATGGAATCTGAGTTTCTATTAACTTTATTGACTGCCATATTACACAGCTGATTTCCATTGAGTTTTTATTCTGCTAAATATGTTTAAATATTTTATTGATGTCTTTTTTTAAAAATCACCACATTTTCCCACAAATCCACTCTTTTCCCCTTCCCATGTCATATAACAAATAGGACTTTTTAAAGACAAAGAAAAGGGGGGAAAAATCCGTATAACCCTATCTAAAAATCTGAAAATATGTGCAATGGGCAACATGTATGGGTCTACCACTTCTGCAGAAGGTTAGGGTGGGAATATCTCCTCGTTTTTCTTCTTTTGTGCCATTTTCATTCTTTATAATTTTGCAACATTCACTTTTGATTTGCTGAATCTATTTTTAGGTGAACTGCTGTTTAGCTCTGCATCCTCGTTCTTATACTTGTGAAATCGACTTTTTGAATCCAAGTGTTTAACATTATATGAATCCTTGTTACATTTCATTGCATTTGATTTAACCTGGCATTCTAGCCAATAAAAAGTGTTTTGGATTCTGGTTCTGTCATTCTCCCAAATTTGTGTCATCCCCAAATTTTATACAGTTATCACCTATGCCTTTCTGGGCAGCTAGGGGCACTAGAGTGGATAGAGTGCTGGTCCTGGAGTCAGGAGTACTCATCTTCCTGAGTTCAAATTCAGTCTCAGACACTAGGTGTATGACTCTGGGCAAATCACTTAACCCCATTTGCCTCAGTTAATTTATTTATCAAATAAGCTGGAGAAGGATGTGGTAAACTGCTCTAGTATCTTTGCCAAAAAAACCAACCCCCTCCCAAAATCCAGATGGGGGCATGAAGAATCAGACACAACTGGGAAACTACTGATTGCATCTATACTTTTACCCAAGTCACTGGCAAAAACATTCCATGGTACAGGTCATACATAGAACTACTCTCCTAAAAACTTGAACCCTTCTTGGGATCTGGCCCCTACACTAATTCTGAATCCTTCTAACTGTACTCTCATCTGCTCTCCCCTTTCTATATTGTCCACAAGAATAGCGTGAGAGTTGGACAGATGCTTTTCTAAGATCTAGGCAAACTACAACTATAGCATTCCCTTGTTGTACCAATCTAGGAGACTTGTCAAAAAAAGAAACAAGGTTAGTTGGACATGACCTGTTCTTGAAGAAGCCATACTGGCTCCTTGTGATAGCTGTTTCCATTTTTAAATGCTCACTAATCTTCACTTTAATAACATGTGCTAGAATCTTGCCAGAAATCAAGGTTGAGCTACTGGTCTATAGTGTACAGACCATATGCTCTTCCCTTTTATGAAAATTGGGGCAACATTTGCTTTCTCCAACCTTCTTTCATTCTTCACCAAAAGACAGAGATTTCAGCAATTGCAGTTTCAGTTGCACTGTTGACTTTCCCTTAGAAGATTTAATGTTGGGGCTCCAGGTGATTTTAGAGAAGGGTCTTTTAATCTTTTGTGGTCTGTATCCCTTTGGCAGTTCAGTGAAACCCATGTACCTCTTCTCAGATGTTTTTAAATGAATAAAATAAAATATATATGGTTACTAAGGAAACCAATTTTACTGAAATATAGTTATAAAATATTTTTTTAAATTTCACAGAAACAGATATTCACCTCCAAACAACCATAAAGCAGAACCCCAGAACAAATCCTGAAACAGCAGGGTTTGAAAAGATGGGGTGAAACAATCTTTGAGTACAAGAAATTTGGAAGATTGGCAGGAAAGGTCTATTTCACTTGGGTAAAAGGGAAGTTCAGTCCAGGACAGGAAGAATCCCAGAAAGACACCACTAAGCTCCACCTGTAGTAGAGTAAACAAATGCCAACACAAGGACCTGCTACATGCCTTAGCATAGCCAGGGAACTTGCATGCTCCAGCTCTCAGAACTGTCACATGCTTCAGCATAACCCCAGCAAAACAGGCAACCTTTAGTGATCAGACCTCCACATGCTTCAGCTTTGGGCAAACAGGCAACCTCCAGGGACCAGACTTCCTCATGCTTCAATGTAGCCTCAGGTAAACAGGTAGATGCCAACCCTATGGGTGCTTAAGCAAACAGGCAGCCACCTGTTCCAGACCTGCCACTTGCTCCAGTATTGCCCTTGGCAAACAGGGATCTACCAGAGGCCATACCACCCCAAGCTTCAGTTTATTCCCAGAATAAACATCCTCAGCACACCTCAGGCACCAGCACTAGGACCCTGGCACAATACCAGGTAAAATGCCAGACTCCTATGGCCTCTAGCAGTACTAGCCACCCTCCCCCACCCCACACTGTCAGTACAGCATCAGACATAAGGGTCCTATGTGGACCTCAGGGCAATATCAGTACAGTACCAGGTAAATAGCCAGGGCCTATAGTCCCTGGCACAAGAAGCCTGAAACAGTGCCCCTTCTACCCTGGGAGCAGAGATCAAATTTAAGAGAAAGAGAAAAGACCAAAAAGATGAGTAAAACCTTACAAAAATAAATGCTCACTACAGAAAGTTATTATAGTGACAGAGAAGATCAAGACATAGACTCAGAAGAAGACAACAATGTCAAAACACCTATGGGCAAAACCTCAAAGAAAAATGGGAAGTGGTCTCAAGCCCAGTAAGAACTCATGGAAGAACTCAAAAAGAGCTTAAAAGTCATATAAGACAGGTAGAAGAAAAATTGGGAAAAGAAATGAGAATGATGCAAGGGAATTTTGGAAAAAGAAAACAATTGTTTAGAAAATAGAGTTGGCCAAATGGGAAAGGAGATATAAAAATCCACTGAAGAAAATTACTTAAAATACAATTGGCCAAATAGAAAAGAAAGTACAGAAACTAATTGAGGAAAACAACTCCTTAAAGTTAGAATTGGGCAAGTGAAAGTTAATGACTCTATGAGACATCATGAATCAATCAAACAAAGTCAAAAGAATGAGAAAAATATGTAAAAATTTCATGAAAAAAAAAAAAAAAACAACTGACCTGGAAAACAGATCCAGGAGAGACCATATCAGAATCATTGGACAACCTGAAGCCATAATGAAAAGGAGCACCTGTATAGGATCTTTCAGGAAATCACCAAGGAAAACTGTCCTGATATCCTGGAACCAGAGGGCAAAAAAGGCATAGAAAGAATATACTGATCACCTCAAGAAAGAGATCTTAAAATAAAAACTGCAAGGAACATTATAGCCAAATTTCAGAACTATCAGGTCAAGGAAAAATTATTACAAGTGACCAGAAAGAAGCAATTCAAATATCAGAGAACCACAATTAGGATTACACAGGACTTAGCAGCTGCAACATTTAAAGATTGGAGATCATAGAGCATGATATTCTGGAAGGCAAAGGAGCTAGGACTATAACTGAGAATCACCTATCTGGTGAAATTAAGCACAATACTTCAAGGCAAAAAAATGGTTATTTGGTGAAATAGAAGTATTTCAAGCTTTCACAAGAAGAAAACCAGAATTATACCAAAAATCTGATCTCTAATATCAAGACCCAAGAGAAGCAATAAATTGGTAAAAAGGGAAAAGAAAACATAATAGAACTAAATTGTTTCTATCCCTATATGGGAAGATGATACATGTAATTCTTAAAAATTGTATCACTAATGGAATAGCTAAAAGGAATGGACATAGAGGTTACAGGTATAAGGTGAATTTGAGGGAATGACAAAAAATAATTAAAGGATGAGAAAGAGGTGTATATTGGGTGCAGAAGGAATGGAGAGGTAGAATGGGGTAAATTATTTCATATGAAGAGGCATGAATGACCTATGGTGGGGAGATGGGTGGGCTATGGGTATTGATTGAACTTTACTCTCATCATTATTAGCTCAAAAAGGGAATAAAATACACAATCAGTTGAACATAAAAAGCTATCTTATCTGACAGGGAAATAGGAGGGAAAGAGATGAAGTAAAGGGTGGAGGGTGACTGACAGAAGGGAGGGCAGATTGGGGGAGATGGTCGACAGAAGCAAAACACTGGTAAGGAAGGAAAGGGTGAAAGGAGAGAGAGGAAAAACAAGAGAAAAAATAGGATGGAGGGAAATGTACAATTAGTAATCCTAACTGTGAATATAAATGCAGTGAACTCCCCCATAAAACAGTAGTAGATAGAAGTGTGGATCAAAAACCAGAATCCTACAATATGTTGTTTACAAGAAACAAACTTGAAGCAGAGAGACACACAAAGAATAAAGGAAGGGGCTGGAGCAGAATCTATTATGCTTCATTTAAAGTAAAAAAAAAGCAGGGGTAGCAATCCTGATCTCAAAGTAGAAGCAAAAATAGACCCAATTCAAAGAGGAAGGAAGACAATGTAGCAATATCAATACTAAACATGTACCAACGAGTATAGCATCCCCAAATTCTTAAAGGAGAAGCTAAATGAGTTATAGGCATTATCAAATGTAAAATAGATAATTTTGATTATATAAAATAGGGAGCTTTTGTACAAACAAAGCCAATGCAACCAAGGTTAGAATGAAAGCAGAAAGCTGGGAAACAATCTTTATAGCAGGTATCTCTGATGGAGGCCTTCTTTCTCCAACATATAGAGAACTGAGTCAAATTTATGAGAATACAAGTCATTCCCCAATTGATGAATGGTCAAGGGATGTGGGTAGGCAGTTTTCAGATGAAGAAGATGAGGAAGTGCTGTAGATCACTTTTGATTGGAGAAATGAAATTAATAATGATTCTAGGGTACCACCTCACACCTATTGGTGTTGTATGACCTGTTGGCTATATGACAGAAAGGAGGGTGATAGGTGTTGGAGAGAATGTGGGAAGATTGGGACATTGGTGCATTGTTGATGGAGTTGTGAGCTGATCCAGCCATTCTGGAGAGCAATTTGGAACTATGCCCAAGAGGCAACCAGGCTGTGCATATCCTTTGAACCAGCAGTGCCACTGCTAGTCTGTATTCCAAAGAAATCATAAAAAAGGGGAATGGACCTACATGTGCAGAAGTGTTTATAGTGGCTGTTTTTATGGTGGTAGAATATTAGACATTGAGGGGATGCCCATTGGTTGGGGAAGGCTGAACGAGTTGTGGTGTATGAATGTGATGGGATACCATTGTGTAATAATGATGAAAGAGCAGATTTCAGAAAAACCTGGAAAGACTTGTGCAAACTGATGCAGAGTGAGGTGAGTGGATCCAGGAGAACATTGTACACAGTATCAGCAACATTATGTGATGATCAATTATGCATGACTCAGCTCTTCTCAGCAACACAATAATCCAGTAGAAGTACAAAGGACTTATGAAGGAAAATGTTATCTCTACATCAGATAAAGAACTGATGGACTCTGAATGCAGATCAAAGCACATTTTTTTACTTTATTCTTTTTCATGTTTTTCCCCCTTTTGATCTGTTTCTTCTTTCACAACTGTGACTAATATGGAAATATGTTTTACATGATAACATGTATAACCTATATCGAGTTGCCTACTGTTCTCAGAAGAGGAGAAGGAGGGAGAAAAATATGGAGCTCAAAACATGGTAAAAATGTATGCTGAAAATCATCTTGACATGTAATTGGGAAAAAATTAAATACTATCAAAATGGAAAAAAAAAGAACCCTTGGACTGAGCATAGCATGTTGGAATAGGAAAAAGACTTTAAAATACAGAACAGAGGATGTTACAGATTAGAAGATTGGATGCTAATACATATTAATAACTCACATTTGTTATAAAACAAGAAAGCTTATAATCAAAGGACATAAAATGTTGGAGCTGGAAGGCACTTTTATACAGAGGATATTCTGAAAGAAAATCAAAGGTTTGAGCCTTCATTTTACAAATGGGGAAACTGAGGCCACAGAAAAGAGTGATTTGCCCAAGGTCCCACAGGCAGTGTGGCAGAACTGGGACCTGACTCCCAGGCCAAGACTTATCTGTCACACCCAAAGATGTTATTTCGTATGATCCAAGGGGTTGCTAATTTTGAAGCCTTTGCTTTCTCTGTGGAGATGTTAGCCTTGTCTTTGTGTCTTGTTTCTTTGATTTCTGCCAAGCCCCTCTGGTTTCCATGGGGAAGAGTTTTCTGGGAACACAATTCTAATAGAATCTAGAGATTCTATAAGATCTTAGGGAACAGTAGGAATCCAACGTAGCTTCTTTATCTTTTGGATAAAGAAATGAGTCTCTGAGAGGGAAAGGGACTTATCCAGTGCAAAAAGCAAACAAACATAAAGAAACATACAAAGCAGCAAGTAACAGAAACAGCTTTGAACTCAAGTCCTCTGAGTCCATTGAATGACCTCTGTAATTTGTATTGCCTTGAGGACAGAGATGTTTAACTTAATTCTTAATTATTTTGACAACTGTATTTCAATATAATTGGTGTCTTTTGTAATCCTGGGAATTTTGTTTTACGTATTTGAAAACACTATTCTGAGGGGTGGCTAGGTGGCATGATGAGTAGAGCACTGGCCCTGGAGTCAGGAGGACCTAAGTTCAAATCTGACCTCAGACACTTAACACAAAAAAACTAGCTGTGTGACCTCGGGCAAGTCACTTAACCCCAATTGCCCTACCACCCCCCTCTGGGGAAAAAAAAAAGGGAATATAAGGTCCTTCAGAGTAGGGGTTGTCTCATTCTTTGTATACCCATCAACTAGAACCTAGTTTGTTACATAATGGGTATTCAATAAATGCTTATTAAAAAAAAAAAAACACTGATTCTGGAGAGTACCTATACTTCTCCAGGCTATCAAAGGGGTAGAAGACACAGAAGATTTAGAACCCCCACTGTAGGCAGAGTTCAGATGGGGCTATCTAGAATGATATATATCAGTGTGATTACAAAACAGTCTAACAAATACAACACAATAAACATCCTTTAATGACTAATTGTGTGCACAGCACTCTGCTAGGCTTTGGGAAAGACATAGATATTAATTTAATTATAATATATCATATTATATAATATACATATGAGAATGGTATAAACAGACCACTGTATGAGGACTGAGGGAAAGGGTCACAACCAACCTGAATGAACAGGGAAGACTCCCTGGAAGAAGCAACATTTGGGTTGGATTTTTTTTTCTTTTTGGAGGGGAAGGGCAATTTGCAGGGCAAATTGGGGTTAAGCGACTTGCCCAAGGTCACATGGCTAGTAAGTGTTAAGCGTCTGAGGCTGGATTTGAAATCAGGTCCTCCTGACTCCAGGGTTGGTGTTCTATTCACTGTGCCACCTAGACACCCCCATTTGGTTTGGATTTTACATGATACTCGTGAATTCAACAAGGATAAAAGAGGAGTCTTTCTTTCTAGGGCTGGCAAAGTGCGAAGAAAAGGACTCATGAGAGCTGGGTGCCTTTGTGAAGCTTGTGTATTTATCTATATGGAACAGGAATTTAATTCAGATAACAGATTTAGAGTCAGAAGGACTTTAGAAGGAAACTGAGGCCCAGAGAGACTAAAACTTACACACAGTAAGTGGCAGAGTTGGAATTTGAGCCCAGGCTCTCAGAGTTCAAAGTCAATGCTCTCCCCCCAGGACCAGGGGAGCAGCCCGTGGAGCATTCCCTATCAAACACAGGGTCAGTTCTAAAACTCTAGGATTCTATGACTTCCTGCAGTTCTCTGTAATCTCTTGATCTGGAAATTAAATGACCAATCCATTTTTGATGGTTATTTCAAAGGCATCAACTTGACCTTGATCCTTCATTCCCTAAAGTGTCTTACTCCTTCCCAAATTACCTAATCTTCTTTTAACTAGAAAGCTAGAAGAACATGTAATCATGAATGGTAATTTTCCTCCCTGAAAGAAGACTGCTTTCAGACAAAGGGAAAGAAAAGAGTTCCATAGCCCTACCTGTTCCTAGGCAGTGTGCTATGAACTGAATAATCCATTCATCCTGTGGGTCTGCAGTAGTCAGAAGCCATTTTCTAAAACACTAAACTTCTAAACTCTGGGAAACTTAGCATCCTAGAACTTTAAACCCTGGAATTCCAGTTACATTGAAATTCAGAAGTCAGAATCCTTGAAACTGAAGGGACCTCACAGTCTGGATCATCTGACCCAAGGCTAGCTATATTTTCAGGCAGGTGAATGTTTTACTCTGAGGTCAGCAACCTTCTCAACCCTGAGAAGCATCTATAATGTAAGGAGTTGGTGGGAGCTGGGAACCTCTTAAAGTCTTAAAGTATGTGCACAAGAGAAGGAGAAAGTGGAGAGAAAAAAGGGGAATGGATGAGTAGATGAAAAAAATGAAGGGAATAGGAGAAAGGAGAGGGGAAAAGAGACAAAGACAAGGAGACAGACAGAGACAGAGACAGAGACAGAAAGAGGGAGAGAGAGAGAGAGAAAGAGAGGGAGAGGGAGAGAGACCTACAGGCAGAGTTGTATGTGGTTGGTACTAGTATAAATATAATGGTGGCCATTTTGTCAGTATCTTGGAGTGGGATTCAGTCAGACTCTAGTGATAACTCTGGAATGAATTTACCCCATGTGATGCAAGTTGCTTCATAACTCTGAGTCTCAGTTTCCTTTTCTGTAAAAATGGAGACAGTAATACACTCAGTACCTAATAGAACTAGGCTGTAGGGAAAGTTTTCTGTAAATTTTAAAGGATAAGGGAAACAGGAGTCATTACTGTACAGAATCAGGGGTCACCACCACAATTGTTATTATATTAAGTGCTACAGAAATATGTTATTATTAAGGAAGAGAAATCTTTCCTTTCATTGTCCTATCTTTCTGCACTATGCTCTCCACTAACTCAGCAGAGTCTGACTTTATATTGTATGCTACCCCTCCTGGGTCTGCTTTACCAGACAGTAACCTTCACTTCTCTCCTCCCCCCAAGGTCACTCACTGTCTCTCCTCCTCCCCCTCCCCCTCCCCCTCCAAACTTCCATTCCCTCAGGATAGTCTTTTATGGCCAGAGAAGAAAAGGTCTGAATTATTGCATTTAGAACTATGGATAGGGATCGGGACAGCACCTGTGATTTCATTGGTATAGGGCAGGGGTGGGGAACCTGTGATCTAGATGTCACATGTGGCCCTCTAGATCCTCAAGTGCGGCCCTTTGACTCCAAACTTCATAGAACAAATCCCCTTAATAAAAGAATTTGTTCTGTGAAACTTGGACTCAGTCAAAAGGCCACACCCAAGGATCTAGAAGGCCACATGTGGTCTCAAGGCTACAGGTTCCCCACCCAAGGTATAGGTAAATCCCCAATTAGGGAGTTCCCTTTACCAATGCAGGTCAGCACCTTCTTTCTAGTTTATATTTTTAGAGATTTGCCTAGATCACTTAGAGGTTAAGTGACTTGGCTAGGGTCCCATAGCTAGTATGTGTCTTGACTTGACCCTAGGCCATGCTGGGTTCCTATTTAAGCTCTGTCCATCTCACCACACAGCCTTATGCAAGTTCTATCAATTGGACCATATGGTGTAGTGAAAAGAACATTGGATCTGGTTGGTGTTAGAAGGTCTGGGCTCAAAAATCTGCCTCTGATACCTACTACCTGTGTGACCTTGGGCGAATGACAATCTCTCTGGGTCTCAGCTTCCTCATCTGTAAAAGGAGTGGATCACTTACACAATGCCATGTATTTTTACCCTATTGAACAACATTCCCCTCTGGCTTTCTTCTCTCTCTGCAGGGTCCTGACCCTCCAGTCATGGTGCCCTACCTACAAGCTGCCTATCCCAGACTCCACATGGACCAGGATGAGGAGGGAACTCTTGAAATCAGAACAAAGCAGAATTAGATAAATGAATGAATTGAGGGGCAGTTGTGGATAGAGTGCATAGAGTGGTGGACTTGGAGTCAGGAAGATTTCTGCTCAACCCCATCTCAGATACTTACTAGCTGTCTGAATCTGGGTCAGTCATTTAATTTCTCTGGGTCTCTCAGTCTCCTCCTCTGTAATAAAAAAGGTGGTTGTGGTGGTATAGGGAAAGGGCTATATTTGATAGTTTCTAAGGTTGCTTCCAGAATGAAATTTATGAATGGATCAAGCATTTGTAAAACATTGTTTAATGAAGAAAGTGTGTATGCTTAGCCTGAAAAAGAAATGATTTGGTGGAGACATGATCCCAAAGTCTAATGGGCTACTTTAGGAAGTAGTGAGTGGTCCCTCCTAGGAGGTCAAACAGAGGCTTGATGGTCACTTGTCCAGAATGTTATGGTAGAGATTATTGTTTGGTTAGACCTTAGATGGTTAGCCTAGATGGTTTTAAAAGGTTCTCCCAACTCCAAGATTATGTAATTCTGTCAATTACTTGAAAGGCTCTCAAGGAAAGACAGATTAAAATTGATCTGCTTGGCCCCAGTGGATTCTGGGAGAAAGTTACAGGGAGCCTGACTTTGGCTCAATTGGGGGGGGGGGGCTGTGATTTCATCAGTGCAATGAGTTTGCAATGAGGAACTTCTATCAATGCATAGCAGCACCTCCTTTTCAACCTGGGACACTAAGAGGTTAAATGATTTTTCTATAGCTAGTGTATGTGAGAGGCAAGACTTGAACACAGGGTTTCCTGATTCCTAGATCATCTCTCATTCATTTTCTTGACTCAAACCATTTCTGCCATTACACCATACTACTTCTCTTTGCCTCCATGTATAGAAAAATATCCTTATAGCTTTCCTAAAGGTGAATGGGCTGCTTCAAGGAGTACAGCTTCCCATTTTTGAGAGCTTCAAGCAGAGGTTTTGGGGTGCTTTAGAGAGGATTCTTACTCAGGTTGGGCTGAATGATCTCAAAGTAGAGTTCCCTTTTAATTCTGAAATTCCAAGATTACTTCCAAACTGTCATCACTGTTCATATGAGATCTTCTCTTCCCTCAGTTGGCCCTTTCCAACCTGGCTCCTTGACCATCTTCTGGCTTCATTTGCCTCTGCCTCTTACCTTGGACCCCGTAGCATAGCACTTTAATGATTCGATAGCTCTAGAATGCTTTTACCTCTTGATCTCCTGTCGTCCTCAGCCTGTTTGCTAATCTTTAACCTTGGGTAACTAACCATAACCATACATTCCCTCAACTTGTCCCCTGGCTCCCTGATATCTTTCCAAGAAAGTCATTATATGGCTCTGACTTTTAGGGTATGTGGCTCAGCATGGCCCTCACTGCCACTTGGTAATTTCAAAAATTTTGCACTTTTATGTTTCCTATCTTATTGACAGCAATGGCTGCTCTAAACCCTTTCTCCTCTTCTTGGACTCCCAATTTCCTCCCTAGACTCTCACTCTCAGCAGATGACTTTGCCTCCTAATTCATTGCAAAGATCTTAGATATCTGATAGGAAGATCCACACTGACCCTCTCCAGAGAGTGCCCAACTTGGAGGCAGGAGACATGGGTTTAAGTCTTGGTTCTTTCACTTAATAGTTGGATAATTAAATGCACCTCTCTGAGTCTCAGTTTATACTTATAGAAATATACTTAAAGAACATAAGGTAGGGATTAGATATATTGTATTAATACTGAGAATTCCCAGGAGAGGAAACTCCCTCTGTCAATGCAATCAGCAGCTTCTAGTCTTTGAAAGTTGCCTGGAGTAGTGAAAAGACTTGACCAGGTCGCAAAACTCCCAGATGTCAGTTAGGACTTGAATCCAGATCTTTTTGGCTTTGAGACCAGCTCTCTATCCAAAACTTGTGCTATCTTCCTCAGAGGAAGTATCACATCTGGGAGGTAGAAGGGGCCCCAGAGGACTTGAAGTACAGCCCATACTTGCAGAAGAATCTCCTGTAAGACAGATCGGCAAATGATGATCCATCTTGGTGCTGACAGAGTATTAAGAAGTTTTGAGGAAGGTCTCTAACTCAATGGGGAGATCCTTTAAGGAGGGTTCTTGGGAGAGCATGGATGAGAATTGCACAGGATAGGAAGGTGTGGATGGCTGGTTGGAAGGGCTATTCACATTGATGAGATCATGGCTCCCCCAGAGCCCCAAATGAACAGTAGATGCATTCACAATATGCCTTTTATTTTTCAAACTAAAATGTGCTACAAAATGTCAGCTATTGTTAATATTGTTAGCAACAGTAAAAACAATATTCTTGTACCAGCTTTTTCTTTCTGAAAGGAACACACATCTGCCCTGTTTTTACTCAGATAGTACTTTGTTTTCACATCTGTAATGCTTTTCTTTGTTCTATATTTGGGATAGTGGAAAAGAACCGGATTTGGTGTTGGAGGACCTGAATTGCAGCTTTGTTTCTATTTTTGTGACCTTGGGTAAGCCAACGACCTCTCCAGGTCTCAGTTTCCTTATCTGTAAAATTAGAGGTTTGAACTAGATGGCCTCTGTAGTCCATTACTAGCTCTAAACCTATGAGCCCACATGATGCTGGGTATTATAGTTATTTGTGTACATATAGTTTGCATGCTGTCACATTAGAATGTAAGACCATTTTTTTGTCTTTCTTCAGTACCCAAAGTACTTAACATAGCCCCCAACACATAATAAGTGCCTAATAAATGTTTGTTATTGTTGTTTTTCCTCCCTTATAAGCCCTATGTTCTATGTGGGTAGGAATAATTTCATTGGAAACGTCTTTCTCTTAGAACACATACTCAGGGCTCCTTTTAACCCAGTAGGTAGGGGCTTAATAATTGCTGAATTCATTCATCCTAATAGAATAGGGTGCACCTCCCATGGAAGGTTTATTGTTCTCATTGAGAAGGCTTGTCAGCCTAAAGGAATGACTCTATAATGATGAAATTTCAAATACTGGGGTGATGGATGGGGGAAGATGTTATGTGACAGGGGGGGATTTTCTTGTCCAAGCAGATTGCCTAATCCATCTTCCCCCAAGCCTACTCGTAATTATTCCCAGGAAGCCAAAGAGGCAGGATAAATCTTAGGGAGCCACACCCTGGTTCAACCCAATGTCTCACTCCTGTTTTCATCACAATTCTGATGCTGACTCACTGGCTGGCTTGGAGGAAAGCAATCCTTCAGATCCAGAGATGTACTGCCTTCTTTTCATACTTTCACGTCTCCCTCTTTTCCCCTATCTCTTCCCTCCCTGAGCTGGAGAAACATTACAAAGAAATCAATTAATGATTATAAAGTAAATTGCACACATGACAGTGTCAAAGACAGGAAAACAAAAGGGAAAGGATGATGATGATAGCTAGCATTTACATAGCACCTACTATGTGCTTGGCTAAGTGCTAAATGCTTTACAAATATTATCTCATTTGATCCTCACAAGAACACTGTACTGTATAGTATTATTAATATAATAGGTGCTATTATTACCCTCATTTTATAGTTGAGGAAACTGAGACAAACAGATGAAGTGAAGAGGTAACAAGGTGTCTCTTGTCCATATATCAAGATCATTTAGGACTTTTTGGAAGTTGGGATGACAGAAATAACCCTGTTCAATGGCCTTCTGTTAATAAATGCCAGGAGGACCACAAATCAGATAGTCTGATAGACAGAAGTATTTGCCATTGTGATAGAGGAGATCCAATGCAGAGTCCAGGTTGAATAGAATTTCTGATGGATGGTGAGGTTCCCCCAACTGCTTTTATTTGTGAAAGACTTTGCACTAGGACATTGCAGAATCTTCTGGAAGATATCCATAATTACTAAAGAAAATTTGGCCTGATCATCCACACAGGAAAAACTAAGTAGATGCCCAGATTTCAGCATGCATTTGGATGGACACCTTAGAGGTTGTCCAAAAGTCTCTATCCCAGGACAGACAGTATGGGTGGAGAATGAACTAGACCCAGAATTGATAAGGAGGATTGCTTTCAAGAAATTGCAGAACTCTTTTAGTGGCCCTAAGCTTCCCAGACAAGCCAAAGCAACATTTTGCCAGTATTGCTATATAGCAGTGAGATGTGGAACCCCACAGTTTCTTTCCAATGAACTAAAGATGAGTATCACAGAGAGGGCAGTAGAAAGGTGTGTGGTAGATGTGAGCAGGTTGTAACATGTAGCCAAAGAAGAGCTTTGGAATTATATGGCAGGAAGAACAGAAAGGCTGGTTATGTGACAAAAATAAAAAAATGATGGCACTCAAAGTGCTCCCTTAGGTACCCTTGTAATGTCAAAAGAAAGTGAGGAAGGCCCCCGATATATTGGATGGATCCCCTGTGCAAACTTTATGGAGTTTATGGACAAGAATTGCACAAGATGGGTGGGCATGGATGACTTGTGAGCTGTCTCTCTGGAGAGCAAATCAATGAGGTCCATTTGGGAGAAGGAGAAGAAGGAGAAGAAAAAGAAATGATTTATTGTCTCCTAAAGGCTCTTGTTGGAATGATCATGGGGGCATGGGAACTAGCAGGAGGGATGCCCTGGGGAGTCCCTGGCTTTGACCAGAAGGTGGGGCTCCCCAGAGGCAAGGACCATTTCTCCTCTTGTGTCTGTCTCTCTCCCTAAAGCATTTAACATGACCTCCTCGAATGGCAGCTCAATGAGTAATGGTGAGTGGCTGAATGAGAGGGATAGTAGAGTGGGCTTGAGGCCAAGCCAGACATTTGTTTCTCTCCTGACTGAAACTCTGTTCCATTCCTGAAAGCCCTCCAAAGTTCTGCACCTGGTCTATGAGGAATTTTCTTTGCACCTTTAATTCTTGAAGTCTAGCTATAGAGACCTTCCCTCTCCTTGATATTCTATGAATGAGCCATTATCAGGCAGGTAGGAGGTTCGATGGATAGAGCACCAGGTCTGGAGTCAGGAAGATTCATCTTCTTGAATTCAAATCTGGCCTCAGACATTTATTAGCTATGTGCCTCTGGGCAAGTCACTTTATCCTGTCAGCCTCAGTTTCCTCATCTGTAAAATGAACTTGAGAAGGAAATGGCAAACTACTAGCTGTTACCCTGGGCAAGTCACTTAACCCTGTTTGCCTCAGTTTCCTTATGTGTAAAATGAGCTTGAGAAGGAAATGGCAAACCACTCCAGTATCTCTGCCAAGAAAATTTAAAATGGGGAGATACAGAGTCAGAAACAACTGGACAACAACAAAGAGACATTCTCACCACCTAGTGATAGCCCACCTTAGTTGCAGGCAAAGTACATAGGCTCCTGATGACAACTCCTATTTCTGTGGTACAGTACGGTTTACAAAACACTTTTCTTACTACAATGCTGTGAGTTAGTACTAGGATTATAATTCCCATTTTGCAGATGGCTGAATTTAGGCTATAGAGGCAGTGACTTAACCAGGTCTAACAGCTAATAAGTGTTCAAACCATGACATGAAAGCAGGTCCCTTGACTCCAAGCCCAGTGGTTTTTCTGTGATGCTGCCTCTTAGAATCATGGGATACAGATAGGAGCTTAGGGTATGATATCAGGATAGATAATAGAATATCATTTGAAAGGAATGATAGGACACAGAATTCAAAATGAATGGACAGAGTGAGGGAGCCATTCCTAAATGGGAAAAAAAGTTCTAGGGATTTTAGTGAACTTCATAGACTGAAAGGGACCTTAGAACATAGAATGCTAGAACACAGAACATAGACCTTGGATGACAGAATTCTAGAGCATAGAATGTTAGAGCTAGAAGGAACCTGGGAGATCACCTAGTTCAAGCTTCTAGTCTGACAAAAGAATGGACTGAGGCCAGAAGAGGGAAAGGAGTTCAACCAAGGGCATGCAGTAAGTCACTGATGGAATCAGGCAGATGAAGCTGTTTGGACTTATTTCAATTTAATTAGGAAGCACTGCAGGTTCTTGGTCATGGGAACTAAGTGATGGAAGCAATCATTGGAAAAGAACAATGGGTTTGGAAATGGCCAGAATGGGCTGAGGGGCTTCAGCTAAGGGCAAATGTTGAGGCCAAAGTGGGTGACTTCACCTGGGGTGGGATGATCAAGGGCCCAAGCTCAGAATTCTAAAATGTTAGCAGAGAAAGGGACCTTAGAGAATTTCAGAGCTGGGAAAATTGAGGGCCAGAGGGGCAAGTGACAAGCTAGCCCCAAGGGAAAGCTGGGATGTTGAGGACTTTCTGGCAAAATATGTCTGATCTCTTCCCCTATAGTTTCTGCATCCTCCTCCTCCTTTGGCATCCATGGTAGATTTAGAGGGTCTGTGAATTTGGATGGCAAAAGATACACTAACCTCTGATTGTAATTGAGCATTTCCTTCCATTATAAGTTTCAAAAAATTATTCTGAGAAGGGGTTTATATGCTTTAGCAGACTGCCAGAAGGTTCCATGTCTCACAGAAGTGTAAGAATCCCTGCTCTATGACATCTATGCACCAGTCTCTTGGCATCTCTTCCTAGTTTTTGTCTTTCCTCCTTTTTCTTTGTCTCTGCTTCTCTTTTGTCTCTGACTCCATCTTTTTCTGTCTGCCTCTCCTTCTCCCTCTCCCCTTCCCCCTCCCCCTCCCCCTCCCTCTCCCTCTCCCTCTCCCTCTCCCTCTTCCTCTGCCCATGCACTCTATTTTTTCTAATTCTCTCTCTTTCTCTCTGCTTCTGGTTTCTCTCTCTCTCTATCTCCCTCTTGGTTTCTGTGAGAGTGGGTTTCTTTTTGTTTCTGTCCCTGTACTAATCTCTGTCTATTTCCTTCTTTCCTCCTCTTTTGGTCTCTCTGTCTCTCCCCCTCCTCTATCTTCCCCCTGCCCTCCCCCTGCATCTCCAACACCCTCTATTTTTCCGTAAAATTTGCAGGGCCTCTTCTGGTACAATATTTTGACAGATGAGGTAGAGTCTGGGGGTTTTTCAAGACTCTGTGTGTGTCCATGTGACTGTTTTCACAGCCAGCATACTCTGTCCCACCAGTGCCAGAGGGACAGGCTCCTTTCCAGTTACATATTTGGGGGTCTGAACTCCAGCTCTCAACATGTTCAGTCCTTGAAACTCCAATGCTCAAGGTCAGTGAAAGGTGGGTAGAATCAGGATTGGCCAGCCCTGGAAAGAAGAGGAAATCAGCCAAGTTTGACTTCAGGGCCTCCCACTTCCTCTGCCTGTTGAGCCCTGAGGACCATTTTTTGGCCTCTCTTGCCTCTCCCATCAACGTCTGTTTTCAGGAAAGGCTATGAGATGACACATCTCTGTGCTTCTTTCCCAAAGGGTAAATCATAGAACTGAGAAATGTCAGAACTGAGAGAGACCTTAGAACATAGAAAAGAAAATGTCAGAGCCTTAGAGGACTTAGACTATGGAAGGCAACTTAGAGGTCATTTAGTCCAGTGGTTCTCAAAGTGTTGTATCAGGGCTCAGGTACCCCTGAGACCTTGTCAGTGAGTCCTAAGAGTCAAAACTAGTTTGATTATAATAAAACTTTAAATTTCTAATGTAGTAAATATCAATAAATATAGCAGATATAAGACAAAAGCTTTTTTGAGAGGAGTCCTTGATCATTTTTAAGAGTGTTTTTGGGGTCCTGACATCCCCAAAATGTGAGAACTGCTGATCTAGTCCAATCTTCTATCTAACAGATAGCTTAGAGAAGAAAGTGACATGCTGAGGGCCACATGGCTGGATTGTGATATAGGCAGGACTAACGCTCACTGTCTCTTAGAGGATGCTTGTGTTTTGTTCTCATCTCTCATTAGGTAATAGAAGTCTGTTCCTTTTTAAAGGAATCTTGGAATCAGGATGTAGATGAGGGAGAGGAGCATTATCTCATAGACCCTCCAGAGATAGCTGACCCTGGCACCAGAGCCAGCTCTAATGGAGTCCTTTGCTCATGCTAAGTCAGAACAAAGTTTTCTCAGCTGGGTGTCTTTCCACTTAAAGAAGGAGTTCCCTAAAAACAGCTAAGGGAGTGTTACTGTTGTGGTTGAGATCAACCCTTTCCTGGCTGTTCTCTCCTCCCTGGGTAGCCTCAGATAAGAACAGGGAGGAAAAGATGCCTCTGGGGGAAAACCCTGCCATCCTCGGGGCTTCACTAGGGTATTAATAACAACAGTGGCCTGCACATGTGATGCCTTCTAGAGTTTACAAAACCCTTTATGGCTTCTAAAATGCTTTATAGTTCACAAGAGGATTTACAGATGACAAGATAGTTTCATAGGACTCAGAGGCTCTAAGACCAGAAGAGGCCTTAGAAATCATTATCACACAAAACCATCCAAGAATCAGTTGAAAGAAATGGGCATACTTATCCTAGAGAAAGGAAGATCTGTCTGGGGATTTGGGGGTCTGGGTGAGGACACAGTATTACTGCCTTCATGTAATGCCTTCAAGTCTGCTGGATTTGTTCTGCTTGACCTTGAGGACCAAACTAGAAGCAATTTGCGAAAATTGAAGAGGAGTAGATTTTGGCTCCTTGTTAAGGAAAAAGAAACTTTCTGATCATTAGAGCTGACCCAAAGTAGAATGGATTGTCTTGGGAGGTAGCAAACTCTCCACGTTTCAATAAATAAACATTTCTTAAGGACTTACTATGTGCCAGGCACTGTGCTAAGCACTGGGGATCCAAAAAGAAACAAAAGATGGTCCCTGCCCTCAATGAGCTTACAGTCTAATGGGGGAGACCACATGCAAACAAATATGTACAAAAGGAGTTATATACAGGATAAATAGGAGATAATTAACAGAACAAAGGCACTGGAAATAAGATGGGCTGGAAGAGGCTTCCTCTACAAGATGGGATTTTATTTGAGACTTAAATGAAAGCAGGGAGGTCAGTAGTCTGGGCAGAGGGGGGAGTACATTCCAGGCAGGGGAGAATGCCAGAGAAAATGCCCAGAGCCAAGAGATGGAGGTTGTTCCAGGAATGAATAAAAGAATGATAAAACATGTATTGTGTCCTCTATCTACCAGACACTATGCTAAGCACCAAATACACAAATATGAGCAATCAAGACATACCTTGCCTTCAAGACGCTTCCATTCTAATGGGATGAGTCTTACCCAGTAAGACAACATGTAGAGGAGCTAGAGAAAGGGGAAGGAATGGCCAGGAAGCAAGCTAGAGGCCTGGTTCTTGGTGAGCTCACATATCAGACATCAGTGTTTCAGGAGCTGAGTGCAAGGCTCTGGGAGAGCAATGGGGAGAATGAGGAGGATAGTGATAGTGCCTAATATTTTGGAGGCATTGTACTAGGCACCAGGGATGCAAAGATAAAAACAAAATACTCCCTCCCCTCAAGGAGCTTACATTTTTCTAGGAGTTACAATATATGCAAAGATAAGTAAATAAAAATATTTTGGTAGGAGGTTGCCCCTGAGCTGAGCTTTGAAGGAGGCTAGTGTAGCCCATTTAAGTTTTGAAAAGGCTTTTCCCAACTCCTGCTCTCACAGATGAGTCTCAGATTCTTGAGGGGGGTACCTCTGAGGAATTGCCCTTGCCTCAAGCCCCAATAAGTATGCTCCCTACCACCAAGATAGTCAGTTCAGAAACAATTTAGTCAGTCAACTCTATGTAGCTTTTAGAATGGAGTATTTACTAAGGTGGGAGAGTAAGAAAAATTGGTGCAAAATATCTTCCCTAAAATCTAATGCATTCTCCTATAACCACATAAAATCTAGGAGAAAGTGTGTTAAAACCTAAGTTTTAAGCTCTAAAGAACACAATGGGACAAAAAGGTAATTCCCAGCTCCTGGTTGCTGGTAGGCCTTTTCTCTCATTTGTGGGGTGCTCTAGAAATTCACCTTACGCTGAGGGTGTGCTGGAGCCAGCTTGAACAAGCTTATAAGAACCACCTATTAAATTTTCAATGTGAGCATTTATACCTCAGAAATTGGCAAACATTGCAAATCCTGATCTATTATTTTATTAATTGTCTAGACTTGAGAAAATAATAATGCAAATTAAACTTTTTTGTTTTTAGAGAGTTACTTGTTAACATTTACCAGTATAGCAATGTGTACTTTGCTGGGCTCCTTATGGAACTATGAATTAATGTCCAGTCTGTCCTTGGCTCCCAATGCAGACAGTCTGGAAGCTGATTCAGGGATGCCACTAGGACATTGATGAGAAGATGGGAAATTCAACATCCTCTGAATCCTTTGAAGCTTGCAAAGTCCTCCCCAAGTCAAAGTGGCTACAGTGAGTAGGGGAGATTTAAGCAGGGGTCAGAGACCTAGGCTAAGACTAGAGCCAGCCTCTCCTTTACCATACTCGCCTCTAGGGGAGCACTCTCTCTCCTGCTGGTCAAGCTGGACCTTGTAACCAGTTTGATGATTTTATACAGGACCCAGACGCATGATGGAATTCCTCAGTTACTTGGAACAGATTCCTGTCTGGAATCATTTCCCTTCATCTAATGGCTTTCAAAGAGTTTTCGCACTTAGCTTATGACTGATATTGAGTGATCCAGCTTCTTATCACTTATTTTAAGTGGGATGAGTACACTTGATTGATTCGCTCAATTACCCCACCCTTACAGCAGGGGTTCTCAGATGCAGAAGTGAGGAGGAAATGCATTTCCAGAATTTAGAAGAGCTTTAGCAAACACGTGGAGATAGGAGAAGCAATGCTGAGTTTGATGGCCAACTTGACCGGCATTTAGTTGGTATGAAGGAATAATATGAAAGAAATCCATAAAATTAGATTGGATCCAGATTATGGACAGCTTTAAATGCCAGATATTTGTGTTTTGTCCCAGAGACGAAAAGGAGACACTCAGCGGTGCAGTAGATAGGACACTGGACCTGAAATGAGTACTCTGAGTGCAAATTTAGCCTCAGGCACTTACTAGCTGTGTGAGCCTGGGCAAGTCACTTAACTGCTGTTCGCCTCAATTTCCTCAACTGTAAAATGGTGATGATAATGATAACACCTATCTTCCGAGGCTGTCCTGGGAATCAAATGAAATAATATTTATAATGTGCTTAGCACAGTGCATGGCACAGAGTATGTTCTTAATGAATGTTTCCTTCTTTCCTTCCTTCCTTCCTTCCTTCCTTCCTTCCTTCCTTCCTTCCTTCTTTTTTTTCTTCCTTCCTTCTTCCTTCCTTCCTACCTCCCTCCCTTCCTTGCTTCCTTCCTTCTTTCCTTCTTTCTTTCCTCCCTTCTTTCTTTCCTCCCTTCCTTCTTTCCTCCCTCCCTCCCTTTCTCTCTTCCTCCCTTTCTTGCTTCCTTCCTTCTTTCCTCCCTTCCTTCTTTCCTCCCTCCTTCCCTTTCTTTCTCCCTCCCTCCCTTCCTTCTTCCCTTCCTTCCTTCTTTCTTTCCTTCCTTTCCTGAAGATTTTTGTCATCTTTTTAAAATGTTTTATTTTTTCCCAATTACATGTAAAAACATTTTTTAACCTTCCCCCCCCCCCCCGCAACTTTGAATCCCAAATTCCCTCTCCTCTTCCCTTCCCCCTCATTGAAAGGCAAATAATTCAATAAAGGTAATACACGTGCAGTTGTGCAAAATCTGTTTCTATATTAGTCATGTTGTCCACTGAAGATTTTTGAGGGCAGGACTAATGTGTGACCTCTGCCTTAAAAAAATAGTACTTTGTCAGTTATGTAGTTTGGAGAGAAGAGAAACTGGAAACCAGGAGACCAAAAAAGTCTAGTGAAAAAGTAAAGGTGATAGAACGGGAGAAGGGCCTGTACTACAACAGGGCAGTCTGAGTAGAAAGGAGATTGGCAGGGGGGCTGGAGAATAAAAAACTGAAACAAAAACTGATTGGATTTGGGGAGGAAGACTGAAGTTGACAAAGTTGCAAACTCAGGTGAAGGAGAGTGATACCCTAGAGACAAATAAGGACATTTAGAGGAAGAATGAAGTTAGCCAGGTGGTGGTGATGCTGTGTGTGTGTGTGTGTGTGTGTGTGTGTATGTGTGTGTGTATGCAAAGATAATGCATTCTGTTTTAGACATGAGTTTGAAGTGATATCAGTTAGAGACATCTTGTACACGTTTGTGATATAGGAAGTGATCAGGGCAGCAAATATAGACTATGATTATATATATATATATATATATATATACATACATACATATATATGGATTCAGTTATCTTCCTCACAATATATATAATATATATGTATTATACTTCCACATATATAAATATAATATATTCACTGATATAATATGTATAATATGTATTATGTTATATATCCACACATATAAATATAATATATTTATTCACTTATATAATATGTATCCACAATACACACTGGCATGTATACTATATTTATGTATATATGTATGTACATATGTATAAGTGTGTATGTATATGTGTCTGTATATGTGTGTATAGTCTCCTATGCCTAGAATGTATTCTCTCCTCAGCTCTGCATCATATAATCTATAATTTCCTTTAAAGCTCAGGTCAAGCACTGTCTCCTGCAGGAAGCCCTTCCTGACTCTGTCCTCCTCCCCCATCTCCTGTGTTTCTCCCCCCATTTACCCTGTATTTAACATATATTTTTATATATCCTCCTTTATAGATACTTT
Source organism: Gymnobelideus leadbeateri (assembly GCA_011680675.1). Lineage (NCBI taxonomy): Eukaryota > Metazoa > Chordata > Mammalia > Diprotodontia > Petauridae > Gymnobelideus > Gymnobelideus leadbeateri. The sequence continues at coordinate 100,214 of WOXC01003992.1, read as the reverse complement.
TTTTGGTATATACTCTGACATGTACAGGTAAGGATTGTTCCATTTATGTCTTTGTGTCTCCAGCACCCAGCATTTAATAAATACTTTTTGATGAACTGATTAATAACTGGTAGATACCCTGGAACACAGAAGAAAGAAAAAATAAGTTATGCATATAGCATGTATTATATATAATCTACTATTTGTATGTAAATTACATATACCATATGTGTGTACATATATTTGTATAAACTCTGGGGAAGATGATAAACGAATCCATGTGAACTGGTGAGCACACTGAAACAATGAATAAATGCTTGTTGAATGAGAAGAAGACCCAGGACAGAGCCTTGGGGAATGCCCATGTTTGGGAAGCAGAAGATGGGGATGATTGAGCAAAGGATGCCATAAATGAACAGCTGGACAGGTAAGAGAAGAACAAGGTAAAAGCAATGTCATACATAGAAAGCAAGGAAGGAGAAGGTATCCAGGAATGGGGGACAGCCCACTGTCAGAGGCTGCTGTGAGGTTAAAAGGGATGAGAGTCAGATTTCACCTGGATTTCACAGTTTTGGTTACCTTGAAGAGGGCCGTGTTAGTTCAGTCATGGGACCAGAAATGAATGGGAAGAAGAGACAGCAAATTTAGATGATTTTTCTCTGGGAGTTTGCCTTTGGAAAAGTGGAAGGACATGGGATGACAGGGTGAAGTGAAGGTTTTGTTTTAAGGATAGAGGAAAACAATAGATTTGGAGAAGTGGGAAAGGATATAGGGAGAAACTGGAGAGTAGAAAGGAGAGAAGGGGGAGGAAGAGAAGAGGAAGGGAGAAAAAGGGAGGGAAAGGAGGGAGGTGGGTGAGAGAATGATTGATAAGGCAAACTCCCAGAAGAGACAGAGATGGAATGGAAGCATGAGGACAGTTGTTTGGCTGGGGGGGGGGGGTTGTGTGTGGGGGGTGTGTAGAAATGGATGGGTGGGCTCAAGGTTATATAATGAAGGCTGACACTTTGAACATGTCACCTTCTTCCCAGAGTTTTTCTCTCTCTTCAGGTACCTCTTCCTGAAGCCCTATAACCTGTATCCAACCTTACCTGGGTATAGTAGGGTCGACAGAGGAATAACTGACTTCAGGGTCCTCATGGCTTATTTGAGGGCACTAGTAACTACACATTGATGTTATTAGGAAGTTAAGATCATAAAAATTTAAATTTCTCTAAAGATTGAAAGTTACCCAGTACTTTCCTCACTACCACCCTGTGTGTGAGAGAGTAGATATTATTATTCCCATTTTAAAGAGGAACAAACTGTGGTTTAGAGAGGTTAAAAGATTTACTCAAGGCTACGCAATTTGCAATCAGTTGTTCTGAGATCTGAAGCCCAAGCTTTCTGACTCCAAATACAAGACTCTGAATCACACCGAAATCCCACCCAAAAGATAGAGATTTGGATCATTCATTTACGCCCGGACTCCATCCAATCCAACTGAGACCCCTCTTGGCCAGGGCTCTCTAGTGATTCCAACAATGACTTTCAAAGGCCAAGTAAACTTGGGGTTGTTTGCTCATCCTTGGGAACAGTACATTCTGAGCTCAGCCTCTGCTGAAACTTCAGGGATCTCGTTGAACCTTAGTTGTATGGAGAAATTATGAGGTAATAAGTTATAGACCAAAAAAAAATGCCCAGTCACCATTCCTCTGGGGCCTGCCAAGGCTTGCCCATTCCTTGTTCAAAAGAGAGGAGCCTGACTGGGTGAAGAAGGCTTACCTGATGCATTTTTTCAACATGTTTGTCTTAAGCTTGCTAGGGTTCTCTGGAAAGTCACCAGGGTGTACTGGAATTTTTTCAGGGTTCTAGAGAATTCAATTAAATAAATCTGTTGGTAGGGTCCTGGACTAATTATTAGAAGAGATACAAAGTGTAGGTTCACAGATTTAGAACTGGAAGAGACCTAAAAGATGATTTATTCCAACTCGCTCATTTTACAGTTAAGGCAGAACCAAGATTTGAAACCAAGTCTTTTGATTCTAAATTAAGAATCCTTTTCACTGCACCACATTATTTCTAGATCAAGCAGTCTCTGGCCTCATGGAAACTTACATTCTAATAAGGGATATCACATACACATATTAGTATAATATTCTAAATTACATGATAGGTGTATTAGGGTCAAACAAAGTTCTTTATGAAGTTCAAAGGGGAAAAATATTATTCCTTTCTGGGGCTGGGGTTAGATTGGAGAAGAAGTTGGACTAGGCCTCACAAGGTATTAAAGGACAGCAGGGAAAGTGTGTCCCCATGGCACCCAACCCCATCTTAAAGGAAAGAGATGAAAACAACATGACAAGAACAGGGAAGGCAGCCTGGTCTAGTGGGAAGAATCCTGAAATGGAAGTGAAGAGACCTATGTTCTAGCTTGGTTCAACCAGTGACTAGATGAGCAAATTACTTGTCTTTGGGCCTCATTTTCCTCATCTATAGTAAAATGAGAGGATTAATTTAGATTAGGTTTCCTTAAACAGGAATCTGTGAACCTGTGTGGTTTTTTAAAAAACATTTTGGTAACTGTATTTCACTAAAATTGCTTTCCTTTGTAATCTTCTGTATTTTGTTGCATGCATGTAAAAGCATGATTCTGAGAAGAAATCTATAGACTTTGCCAAATGCCACAACAAAAAAGGGATTATGAATCCTTGGTCTAAATTATCTCTTATTTTTGCTTTTTGTGAATCTTTTTGAGGAGGCCCTGGAGAGTCCCATGTTTGGCTGTGATCACAACATAATCTTCTCTCCAAATCCAGCATTTAATCATGATTTATCTAGGAAACTTATGTGACCACAAATCATAGAAGACTCCAAATACAAAGAATCAGAATTATAGGCACCCATAAGACAATAGAGAAACATACACTGAGCATAATTATGTACATGAACCAAGAATGACTTACAAGAAGTAGTGTATGGTTACCTGTTTGGAAATGGATTATTGGCAAAGGATGTGGAGCTGATCAAGTTGTGAATGGGAGGGAGAAAAACAGTGTCGAACCTAGAGGAAAGCTTCCAGCAGGTCTGGTATGCTCCTTCATGAGGTTTTATAGGAGAATAAGAACAAGAATTTTACAAGATAAGAAGGCATGAATGATTTTTGTACCTATGAAGGGAGTAGCCATATTAACAAGACCATGGCTCTCTTGATGCATTTCAATCCTTGTTTGAGGATCCTTATGTCTGTAGGTCCTTCCTGGCTCTGACATTCTTTCTTCTATGTTCCAGGATATCTGCCACCTAGTCAATTCATTAGCAAGCATTTATATGGTATTTGAGTCCTGCAGGCACTGTGTTTGACCCTGGGGATAGACATTGGACATGTCAATGTATATACACACATATGTGTTTATATATACATATATATGTATTCACTCAAAATTACCTTGTATTTAGTGTGTACATATATACACTAAATACAAGATATATATGTATGTACTATATATAGTACTTATATACATATATATAAAATACAAGGTATATATATGTCTATACCATATATACTCCATATATACACTAAATACAAGGTATATATATGTATATACTGTATATACTACATATACATATATACTTATACACAAAATACAAGTTAATTTTGAGTAGAGACACTAGTAGTTGAGCTTTGAAGGAAACCCCAAAAGTGTAAGAGGCAGCAGTGAGGAGGGAGTGCATTCCAGACATGAGACACCCCATGCAAAGACATGGGGATGGGAGATAGCATGTCATGTGAAGAACTATAAGAAGGGAAGACAGGAACAATAGGAGGTTCTAGGTTAGATGAAGGCATTGAAGAGTTTTTGATCATGGAAGTGGAACTCTTGGGTAACAAAGTGATCAGGGGAATGTCAATATCTAAGCTGAATTTTCTTAGTCTATGTGTAGTGGTGGGATTGTAGAGAAAGACTGTGAAGAGGCCACTGAACTCCTTGATAAAGAGGGAGACTGACCTAGGGGCCAGTCAGATAGCTGCCACTGGGATTTGGATTGGGCAAGATTTCTGAATAGAGGGAGCCTCCAAGGAAGAGAAGGGAACATGAGCGTAGCACTTGACACATACTAAGTGCTTGTTGAATGTTGACTTGGTCAGCTACTGTGTCAGTCAACAAAAATTTATCAAGCCCCTACTATGCGCCAGGCACTGTGCAAAGCACCGGGAATATAAAGAAAGGCAAAAGATAGTCCCCGCCTTCAAGGAACTCACATGCTAGTGGGGGAGGAAACATGCAAATAAATGTTCATGTTGTTTTTGTTCAGTCATTTTGAGTCATGTCTGACTCTTCATGACCCCATTTAGTGTTTTCTTGGTTGAGGTACTGGTATGGTTAGCCATTTCCTTTTCCAGCTTATTTTACAGATGAAGAAAATGAGGCAAACAAGATTAAAGTGACTTGCCCAGGGTCATACAGCTACTAAGTGTCTGATGCCATATTTGAACTCACAGAGATGAATCTTCCTAACTCCAGCCCCAGTGCTCTCCCCATTGTACCACCTAGCTGTCCTATAACTATGTACTTGTACAAAAAAGTCACATACAGAAGAAATGAAAGACAATCACCAGAAGGAATGAACTATCATTAAGGGGCATTAAGAAAGGCTTCTTGGGGCAGCTAGGTGGCACAGTGAATAGAGCACCAGAACCTGGAGTCAGGAGGACCTGAGTTCAAATCCTACCTCAGACACTTAACACTTACTAGCTGTGTGACCCCGGGGCAAGTCAACCTCAATTGCCCTGCCCTCCCCTTCCAAAAAGCAAAAAATTAAAATAAAAAATGATGCTTCTCATAGGAAGTAAAATTTTATTTGAACTTGAAGGAAACCAGGGAGCTGGGGTCTGGTAGTAACCATGGGGTGTCAGCCCTGTGCATGTGACCCTGGGGCAGAGTTCTCTCCCCCTACTCACTAAAGGCAGTTGACAGCATCTTCCTAAGACAGTACCTTTGGGACCAGGTAAGAAAAGGTGTGACCTATACTGGCAAGGATGGCCAGGAATTCAGCATCCTGTATGGAGAGCCAGGTCTCTGTAAGTGTCAGAAGACAGAAGGAGCCTGAGAGGAAGGGGTCTCCAAGGAGAGAATGCTTGTTAATGATCAAACCGGCTGACAGAAGCCGAAGCAGAAGGGGCTGGCAGAGCTGGGCTGGGACATAGGACCGGGTTTGTATTCTACATTCCTTCCTGTTCTGACATTCTAGAATTAGAGTACTTTCCAAAGAGTGGGAAAAGTTTAAGTATTTCATTAGGTAAAGAATCTAAAAGATATCCTTTGTTAAGCTTTGATCTGGGCAGTCTTCATAGAGGATAGACTGTTTGCCTTCCTAATCTTTGAACGGTTGGAGTGAGAGTGAGCTCTTTGAACAGGAAGTAAGAGGGGTGGACCCTCTTCTAAACCTGCGTTTGCTCACAGCAGGCAGCTAATAAGGCCAAGGTCGCTAATCTGACTATATTCAGAATCACAGCATCATACTGACTATCAGAACTAGAAGGAAACTTAGGGGAAGATCACAGTAATTACCTCGCTGTACAGATGGAGAAACAAGGTTCAGAAATGGCAAGGGTAATTTGTTTCACGATGAGTAAAAGCTCTGTCTGGGGCATTGAACTGGCTCTACCCCCAGTCTCTGTCTGAATCCTGACTCTGATCACTGACTAAGTCTTTACTCCCAGTCCTTAGACTGAGTTCTGACCCTTGACCCAATCTGTCCAAGAACCAGATAATGACCTGACCTTGGCTCCAAATTCAGTCGTGACTAGCCCCAAACAAAGTCTTATTCCTAAACCAGGGGTTCTCAATTCAAGGCACGTGAAATTTTTAAAAAAAGTTTTTAAAATAACTGTATTCCAATATATTTGGTTTCCTTTGTGATCTGCATTTTAAAAAAATCTAATTTTGAGAAAGGAGTCTTAGGTTTCACTTGACTGAAGTCACAAAAAAAGGGTAAGAACTTCTGCCCTAGAATGAGCCTCAATCCTAGCCACAGATTAAACCCAGAGTCCCTAAATAGACTGTTCTCTCACTAAACCCTGAACCTGATCACAGAGTGATCCTTCAGCCCAGTCCTATCATTAGCTTTGAACCTTCCTTGCCTGAGACTGTAATACTTATACTGACTCACCAATGGGTGCAGTTTATTACTAAGGGGAACAGATGAGTGTAGACAATTTGGTGTTGAACAATTTTCTACCAGAGTGAACAGACAGAATTCAAATTGCGTGTTAACTATGCTGCAACATGATAATTATTTGGAATATCAGAATATCTATGAGGAAGAAGAGGGATTTGAGTTGTCTGTTTAGCCTGAGAGGGTAAAACTTGGGACAGTTGGTGGTGGGGGGTGGAAGTGAGGTTGATGTTATAGGGAGTCTGATTCCAGATCAAAATTTAGAAAAGCTTCTTAACAATCAAAGCTGCCTCATAAAAAATAGTCTGCCTAGAGAGGTCAGAAATTGGGGCAGAGATGCTGCAGAAGTTATTTGTGCAAGGCTAGGGCGGGTTGGGTAAGATTATCTGAACTCCTTTTGCATTCTGCAATTCTTAGAACCCGTGATTCCATGCTTTTAAGATTATATGATTCCTTAATTCTAACGTAGTAACCCCTTTGCAATCTTCTCCTCACAAGGAGGTTGACCCTAGCAGGTTGACCCCAGTTGGATTCAGAGATACGCTGTGAGTCCAAATTCATGAGTGTTCAGCCAATTATTTTAACCTTTAATAGTCAATCAATAGATGCAAATAACTCAAAGAAAAGGCATTTATTTTCTAAGATAAGTAAATATGATATTTCTGTTCAGTCCTTTTAAAAATTCTCTGTAACCCCATTTGGAGTTTTCTTAACAAAGAAAGTGGAGAGGTTTGCCATTTCCTTCTCCAGCTCATTTTATAGTTGAGGGAATGGAGGCAAACAGGGTTAACGGACTTACCCAGGGTCATATAGCTAGTAGGATCTGAGGTTACATTTGAACCCAGGAAGATGAGTCTTCTTGGTTCTAGGCCCAGAGCTCTAACCATTATGCCACCTAGCTTCCCCATAGTAAATGTAGGGGCTACAAAAAATTTCTCTCATAAATCTGCAGCACACTTTCCCATGAATACGCATTGTCAATGGGAAGAGTTAACCAGTATAGATAAGGAATACTGGCAATGAGGCACACACATACAGTAAATACCAGAGAGCAAGGCATCTCATTCCTTGGGCACTGCAGGGCTTTCCCTTGTCACAGTTGTCCTAATAGTTCTCTCTGAGGAGAAACATCTCTGCTTGGCAGGTTGCTTTGTTGGGCTGTTTGGGCCTGCTCTACTCTTGAGAGCCAGGGCTGATTCTCTCTTGAAACCATAGCTGGTTCTCTTCTCTGCTGCCAGGGGCAATTGTGTCCAGAGCCTTTTAAAGGCCATCAGGTGCATGGCCAATCTTGTGCCAGACAATGACAAATTGACTTCCACTCTCATCAGAGAAAACATTTTCCTACTTCATTAGAAGATAACTGAGATGTAGCTGCAGCTATGCATTTTATTTAATTGTGCTTTCTTTCCAACATTAACACCTGATTGTCTCTGTTACATGACCCTTCTGGGATGTCATTAACTAGGGAGAGGGTTGGGGTAACAACCGATCAGAGATGTTCTGATCAAATCTCCCTCTCCCCCACCCCACCACAATAAGATTCTATGATTCTTGCATTCTATAACCTTTAATTCAGTATCACAGCCTGAAAGAGAGGGGGAAAAATTTAAAATTTCAAACCCATAATATTCTTTAATAGAACTTGCTTGTCTCTTTAAGATGGAAGGAGGTGAGAGAGGCACTTCCTGGGAGGGAGAGAGAGAGAGACAGCGAGACAGAGACAGAGATAGAGAGACAGAGAGGGAGAGACAGAGAGAGACAGAGATAGAGAGACAGAGACAGATAGAGACAGAGATAAACAGAGAGCGATAGAGAGACAGAGAAAGACAGAGAGAAAACAGCTCTTGAGTCCAGCAATTCCCTGTACTAGGGACAAATGACTTCTGATTAAGCTATAGCTGCCTCCCAGGCCGGATGCCATCAGAGGCAGGCAGGCTGCAGTGGCTTTCTTCTATTTCTGAACATAGAATCTAATCCAATTCATTTGCAGGTGTTTTCTCAGGAATTGGACTATTAATGTGCTGCCTCCTGCAGGGGGAGGGTGGGGGAGGCCGGAGGCTGGGGCTTGCAGAGCTCGGTGGGAGCAGGCCCCAGGCTGTTCTGCTGATTACTATCAGTGTAGGAGTCCTCTCTTCACCTTGTGAATGGATGGCAACCTGTACCAAGGATTTTAGGCCTCCAGCAGCCTCACTCCTCAGCATCATTAATCCTGGCACAGGGCCCGGACTGATTGCAAATTATTCCAAAACAAATCTCCGTAATACAAAGGCTCAAATTTCCATAGTACTTTACAGTTTTTAAAGTGCTGTCCCTCAGAACATCCTTTAGGGGTGGGTGGGGCAGGCACTACTGCCCCATTTTTATAATAGAGGAAACTGAGTCTCAGTGATGCTAAGTGACCCATCCAAGGTCACAAGGGCAGCCACAAGTGTGGCTGCCACAACTTTAGCCACAGTCTCTTCATTTTAGGTCAAGTGCTTTTCTCGTCATCTTCACTTCTCCCTCTCTAGCCTACAAGCATGCCTATGTCTCCCCGATCCAAAAAACCCCCCGCTTGATCCCTGATCACCCGTCCCTGATAACAATTGTTCCATACCCACATCTTCTGACCTTTGTGGCTAACTCTCTGAGAAGGGCCCCCTACAGTAGGGGCCCCTCCTTGCTTTTCTTTCACCTTTTTCTTAATTCTCTACAGTCACTAGGATCTAATAAATGGCCACACCCCTCAGTCTTTTCTCCCAGCCTTTGACAGTGTCAATCACCCTCTTCTTGATACCCTCTTCTCTAGTTTCGCTGGAAACAATATTCTTTTCTGGGCAGCCTTTTACTTGTCTGGCTGCTCATTCTCCATCCCCTTTGCTGGGTCTTCCTCCTGGTCATGCTTGCTCAGTTGTGGATGGCCCCAAGGACTCTGTTCTAAGAACTCTTCATCTCTCCTTCTCTTCGCCCACACATCTATTTTATTTACTATACACACACACATACACACACACACATACACACCATACATACAAATACATACCACATATATAGTATATATGTATACATTACATATAGTTTCTATGTGTGTGTGTATATACATATATGTTAATTGTGTGTATATACACACACATATATGTTAATTGTTTATATAGTTTGGAAAATTAACCCTCAGAGAGCACACAAATATTTTTTCCCATTTAATCACTTCCCTTTTTATCCTAGGTACATTAATGTTACTTTTCCACAAGCTTTTCAGTTTCATGTACTCAAAGTTACCTGGTTGTTTTTCCTCCTCCACCCCTTATTTGATCAAGAATACATAACCTGGGGGCGGCTAGGTGGAGCAGTGAATAGAGCGCGGGCCCTGGTGGGTGGTTGGGCCGGCCTCTGACACTTAATCCATAAGAACAAAATAACCTAGCCGTGTAACCTTGGGCAAGTTACTTAACCCCAATTGCTTTAAAAAAAAAAATACATAACCTGCCCAGGACAGCTAGGTGGCGCCATAGTGCACAGAGTGCTGAGCTTGGAGTCAGGAAGGCTCATCTTTGTGAGTTCAAATCTACCCTCAGACACTCAATAGCTGTGTGACCCTAGACAAGTCACTTAACCCTGCTTGCCTCAGTTTCTCAACTGTAAAATGAACTACAGAAGGAAATGCTAAATCACTCCTGTATCTTTGCCAAGAAAACCCCAAAATGGGAGCATGAAGAAACAACTGAACAACAAAACATCTGCCACCCATAATTGAGAGAGTTCTTTTCTATTTTTTTGAGGATGATTTTTAATAATAAGGTCACGTATCCATGTCCATATGGACTATTTGTGCTCAACCTGCAGTAGAGCCTTCTGAGCTCACATTGCTCTGATCAGCCACAGTTGGACACAATGTACCTTGACTACGATATTGTGATGTCATTTTGGTCCTCTTTGAGAATGGACAATCACCAACCAATGTATCCATGTAGAATGTATTGTGGAATGTGGTATAAGGTGTTGGTCTAAACTTAATTTTTGCAGAATGCTTCCCAGTTTTTCCATCAGCTTCTATCAAGTAGTGAGCTCTTTCCTAAGTAATTAGTGATTTCCTATTTGTTGGATACTGGGTTATTGAGTTCCATTGTTGCCGATCCTCCCTTGTCTTTTCTACCTGTCAATTATTTTAACCAGTACTAGATGATTTTGATGACTGCTGTCTTATTCTGGAATTCCCAACCTCCCTTTATCCCTAATTCTTTCATTATTTCTTTTGATATTTTAGGTCTTTAATTTTCCCAAATGATTTTTGTAATTATGTTATTGTTATATAAAGTATCCCTTTGACAGTTCAGTATAGTATTAAAATTATAATTCACTTTATTATTATTTTACTATGATATTATTATTATTATTATATTTATTATTGTGATCATGGCTCAGCCATGATAACTGCTGATTCCTTCAGATATCTAAGTTCTTTAGTTCTTTAAGGAGCACATTGTAATTAAATTGATATGTCTTTTATGTTCTTTGATAGTTTGATCCCCAGATACTTTATTCATTTTGTAGTTATTTGGAATGGGATTTCCCTTTCTATTATTGCCTCTTGTATCTTATCATTATTATATGGGAAAGTAATTTTTTTAAAGTTAAAGTTTTATTTTATTGCCTGCAATGTTGATGACATTTTTGTTTTGATTAGCAAATTTGGAGATTCTCTAGGATTTTCTAAGCAAACCATTGTATTATCAGCAAGTAAGGATAGTTTTATCTTAATGTTACTTATCTTTATGACTTCAATTTTTTAAAAATTTTGTCTTACTGCTATTGCTAGAATTTCCAGAACTATATAAATAATAGTGGGGAGAGTGGGAATCTTTGCTTTTCTCCCATGTTTGCTGAAAGCTTCTAGAGTATCCACATTGTTCCTGGTGTTGGCTTTTTACTTCAAACAAAATCTTTTAAATTATTTTTTTAAAGTCTCTCTAGAGTATACTCTAGAGTTTTTAGTATAAACAAATATTCCTTGCCATAGACATTTCTTCATCAATTGAGATAATTGTGCAGTTTTAAAATATGACTAATTATGTAGGTTCTTTTTTTTTTTTTTGCTTTTTATTTATTTATTTTTTTTTTTGGAGGGCAATTGGGGTTGTGACTTGCCCAAAGTCATATGGCTAGTGTGTCAAGTGTCTGAGGTCAGATTTGAACTCAGGTCCTCCTGACTCTAGGGCCGATGCTCTATTCACTGTACCACCTAGCTGCCCCCTTTTCCTAGTGCTGAATTATTGAATCCCTGGTATAAGTCTAACTTAATTGTGGTGAATGATTTCTTGTATGAATCACTATAGTCTATTTGACAGGACTTTATTTCAAATTAATATTCATTAACAACATTTATCTGTTGTTCTGTACTGTATTCCCTTTAGATTTATCTTGTTTATCCCTTGTTTAGGTTTATTATTAGGATTATCTCATAAGAGAAGTATAGTAGTTTGCTTTTTTCCTTATTTTTTGAGAATAATTTGTGAGGCATGGGTACTAATTGTCCTTTAAAATTTTATAAAGAAAATCAATAAATAAGCTGGTCTACCCATTTTTGGAGAGCAATCTGGAATTATGCCCAAAGAGTTTTTAAACTACCTATACATTTTGATCCAGCAATACCATTACTAGGTCTATTTCCATAGATGATAAGGGGAAAAAGGAAAAGAACCTATATGTTCTAAAATGTTCATAGCAGTTCTCTTGGAAAAGCTCTTGTGGAAAAGAACTGGAAACTGCAGACTTGCCCATTAGCCTATAGCTGAACAAGTTGTGGTGTATAACTATGATGTGCTATAAGAAATGATGAGCTCAGTGATCTTAGAAAAACATGCAATGATGAAATAATGAAGAATGAAATGAGCAGAACCAAGAGGAGATTGTATATAGTAACAGCAATATTGTTTTAAGAATGACTATAAATATCCAAATTAACTACCCAAAGGACAAATGAGGGAACACACTATCTGCATCCAGAGAAAGAACCAATAAATAGAAGTATGTATAGAATAATTTTATACATGTATACATACATATATTATACACACAGAGACATATATACATATATACATATTATCCCTATTTGTGTCTAATTGTGGCCATCTCCAGGGCAGGAGGTGGAAGGAGGGAAGGAAAAAAAGGAAAAAAAAAGAAATTTACATAACAGTTGTTATATTTAAAAGGAATAGCAAGTTATACATAGTAGATTTGTAGTTTTACTCCAAAAATAGAAAATAAATTTTTAAAAATTTGACAAATATACATCAGGATCAGACCCTTATTTTTTTGTTGGTTCCTTTACAGTCAGTTCTATTTCCTTTTCTGAAATTGATGTCAATTTGGTCTTCTGTTAGTTTGGATATTTATATTTTTGAAGGCATTCCTCTATTTCTTTTGTATTCTCTCAGTTTTGTTAGTATAAAAATGTATATAGTAAATCCTGATCAGTCTTTTTATTTCTTCTTGTTTCATAGAGATTTTTTTCACCTTGTTTATTTGCTACTTTATTGATTTGATTTTTCACCATCTATTTAATCACATTAACTAAAGGTTTATCAATTTTATTAGTCTTTTCAAAGAACCAGCTTTTCATTTTATTTATCATTTTTTAGGCTTTTTTGGTTTCCAGTTTATCTATTCCTCTCTAATTTTTAATATTCCCTTTTTTGTGTTTATTTTAGGTTTGTTTATTGTTGACTTTCTTAAAAATGCAGTTCATTCCCTAATCCTCTCTTTTTATATTTTGTGAACACGTATTTACAAATATATGATTTTTCCCAAGGGGTAAAGCCACACCCCAAAAATTTTGGCAAGATGTTTTATCACCATTATTTTTAAAAATAATTATGTTTCTATGATTTGTACTTTGTAATTATTTAGGATTCACTGTTAAGTACCCATTTTGGCCTGTATCTTTTTTTTTGTGCTCCCTAAATTGATTCCTAGTTTATTATGTTATGGTCCATAAAGGATATGCTTCCTATTTCTCCTTTTTTATATTTATTTGCAATATTTCTGTGCCCAATACATGCTCAATTTTTAAAAAAAGTTCCATATGGTGCTGAAAAATATGCATATTCTATATCAATCTCATTCAGAATACACCATAAGCATTTTAGCTCTACTTTCTTGAGAAATTTATTCAATTCTATTTTACTCATTTATTTATTTATCTTACTATTAGTCTTCTCTGAAAAAGGAGAAAGAGCCATTGAAATCTCCTGCCATTTTTATTATTTTCTATATCATCTTGTAGCTTGGTCAATTTTTCCTTTATGAATTTAGATGTGGTGGTCTTTGTAGCATATAAGCTTAATATCAATATTAATTTACTGCTTATGTTTTCTCTTGACATAGCATAAGTTCCTCATTTATCCCTTTTGATGTTGTGAATGTTTGTTTTTGTTTTGTCTGATAGCATGATTACAACTCCTTTTGTGTTATTTTTTTATTCACCTGCTTCACAGTAAAATTTTTCAGCCCCTCATTTTTATTCTGTATATGCATTTGTTTTTTCAGTGGTGTATGTTGTAAACAACAGATTGTGGGATTTTGTTTTCTTAGTCAATCTGTTGACATTTTTTGTTTTAATGAATTTAATTCATTCACATTTAAAGTTATGAGAATTAAGTTGATATTTTCCACCTATTGTCTCTAATTCTTTCCAAATTAGTATTTTCCCCTTCTTTCTCTATAAACATGGCATTTAGACTCTTCAGTTATTTTAGGTTAGTCTACTTTAATGCAACTCTGTTTCCAACAGTTCTTTCCCCCTTCATCCTAAAGTCCTCCCACATTTATTGAATTGTTCTAGTTTTAGAATTTTCTTTTTACCTCATTTTCCCCCTTTCCTCTTCTTAGATAAATAGTTAAGTAAAATGTCCCTTTCTTTCCTATTAACTTGCTTTCTTCATTAGTTTTTATATTTTTTTGCCTTTTCATAAAAATAATTTCTTTCCTTCAATATCTTTATTATTTATTTTATATTTCTGTATTGTTGTTGGTTTAAATGTCCACTTTTTGATTCATAGCCCTAAGATTTTTTTTAGTCTTCTTTAGTCTCTATTCCTCATGGAATTAAAGCTTCTAAGGGACATATTTTGGGTTCCCTCTTCAAACAATTTTTATGTTATTGCCTTGCAGATCTTACCTCCTGCCCCCCTTTTTCTATTTTATTTCACTTTTAGAAATACCAACTCCAAATAGTGAGAGAAAGGATATAGCCCTATGATAAGAGCTTTCCTGTGTCCCTGGTTATGCAGTTTATTATTTATCTTTGTTCCCCCTTCATATTGGTATTTTTTCCCACTTGTCACAAAGTCTCCTTCCTGAGTCCATGCCTTCCCAGTCTTTTTGGTGAAAATTGCTAGCTAATATTCCCCTATTGTTCACTTTCTGACTTCTTTCCCTTTGGTGGTAATTTATTTTAGTTCTGGGCTTCAAAGCCATCTTAGCTTCCCCCAACACCAGACAATTCTCATTTCAGCAGCTTCAGTTTCTCCACTAAGTGACTTCCAAAGGGACAAATCTGGCCCCAGCTAGAAGCTGGCTTTTTCTGTCAGCTTAGAGACCACCACACAGCCACACACAAGTGTCCCAGTTCCCCCTGTCCTTCAGTTCTCTGGTTGAGCTCTTGCAGCACAGAATGCAGTCATACTACTATCCCAGCAAGTCAGGACAAGCTCCTGTCTTTGGGTTTTCTGGGGGGAGTGGGAGTGGGGGGGGGAGTCGAGTTCTGTTGCAAGCTGCAGTGTTAGCTTGTGTAGCCCTACCAAAATGTGGTGAGTGGTGGGGAAGAAGGTGCTAAGTGCACATTTTAAGCTTAAAGATTAGCATTAGCCTTCTCTGCTGTTAGCTCATCAAGTTTTTATTTCATTAGAGTTCTGAGCACCTTAAACCAGGGAGACAACAAAAAAATTTTTCTCTCTTGTGAATGATCCCTATTTTAGAGAGAATTTGAGAGGTAGTAAGAATTGAAGAAAATATCTCAGTTCTCTGTTTTGTTGGTCAAATGACCCAGAAGTCTTTTACTTATATTTTAAACAAATTTCAAAGTTCAGTCGAGTAAAAACATATTTTGAATAAGGAGAAAAGTTCCTTTGGAAAAAAAAAAGAAAGAAGATAAGAAGACGGTGTTCCTGACAGTCTCATCTTTGGTGCCCTTGATCTGTGTTGCCAAATATGGGGATGGGATTGCACCAATCCGTCATCTGGACGCCCTTGTGACCAAGGACTTGCATCAGCCAGGCTGCAGCCTGGGATTACATCCACAGCATGTGGCTATGGGCCAGAGCAATACTGAACTAGCTTACACAGAGATTTGGATCTGTGACCCTGTCCTTGTTCTCTAATTGACTCAGTTAACCAGCTGCATTATTGAAAAAAATCAAACCTCCAAATCAAGATCAATGTCATTCTGGCTGTTTCACTGCTGATGCAAAGTTTTAGCTTTTGGTCCACTGGTATAGGGAACTTTCATTGAAGAAACTCCCTCTGCCAATGCAGATGAGTGACTTCTCTGCAATTTTAGTCTTTGAGAGCTGCCTGAGGCACCGGAAGGATGAATGATTTGTCCAGGGTCACCCAGCCAGAGTGTGCCAGGGGCATTATGTGAGCCCAGGTCTCACCCACTCCAAGACTGGCCCTTTACTTCATACCCATGCTGACTCTCAAAGTATTAGGATTAGTTGGAAAACACACACAGCCCATTTCCGATCCATTTCATGGCTTTAGTTAAGGAAAATTATTATAAACTTTAATTATTTTGCACATCACTGACAAAGGAAGGTTTGCCCCTCACTCATGTGACATTGAGTAGTAGAGCTATCTATATCTGTATCTTCTCATATTAGGCTATAAACTGCTCAGAGTCAAGACCCTCCCATTTTATCTAAACTTGACCTCCTTTCATTCCTGGTGCAGTGTTCTACACTGCATAGACCCTTCACAAATATATGTTACATTGTGTTATGTTGTGTCATGTCATTGTACCAGCATACTTTCCCCCAAGTATATTTTAATTCTATTGGATAATCTTTCAAATCTCTATTGCCTCCTTACTAATAAGCTAGGCCCATAATACTAATTATTTTAGCAAGACTTCACTTTTTTAGTTTTTTTAATTTCATCTATTTAAAGCTAGAAGGGGCCTCCCAGACCATTTAGTCCAAGGCCTGCATTCTATTGTTAGACTGAGTCCTGAAATACTCAGGGTCTTTTCCTCTCTTAGTCAAAGGCTGTACTCCCTATATGTGAAAAGTAGTAAAGAACTTTAATGGATTAATCCAGTGCATTAGAGAACACAAACCAGAAACGCATCGTATGAGAAAGGGATCCTGGGTTGTGATCAAAGCCTTTGGAGGGAGCTTCAGGGAGATCACAGATCACAGACCTATAACTGGAGATCTGGCACCACAGAACTGTAACTGAAAGGGACTTTAGAGATCGTCTAGTTCAAACTCCTTCATTTTATAGGTAAAGAAACTGAGGCATAGAGAAGATATGTGATTGACCAAAGTTCATACAGGTAGTAAGCTGCAGTACCAAATTTGAACATTGTCCTTTGACAATAAACCCAACATTCTTTCCACCATACTACACTAATATTCATTACCACCAGACTTAAGTAGGTTGTGCAAATATAATTCACGTTTTCCAGTTGAGAAACTGAGAATCAGAGAGGTAAGTGTTTCACTCATGTTTGGGTCAAACATTCAAATCTAGTGCTTTTCCCATTCTAGGATAAAAAGGAATACCTGAGTCTTACACTTGATGCTACAGAGCCTCTCTGTGGCAAATAACTCTTAGAGATTGTTGTAGGTGAGGAAAGAAAGATGAATCTACCCTGAAAGCAACTGTGGCTATGTAGGAATCAAATTTATATCTTTAGAAATATGAAAACTGCTACTCCACGCTTGAATGAATTCTAAGCACATTGGAAAAAAAGTCTGAAAAACGTCTATCACACTGAACACAAGACTTGACAGAAGGGGAAAACTTTCTAACAAATAGAGCCGTCCGACAGTGGAACAGTCTGCCTTGGCTGGTAATGAGTTTCCTTTCACTGCTGCTGTTTAGTCATTTTCAGTTTTGTCCAACTTTCCATGACTCCATTTGGGGTTTTCTTGGCAGAGATATTGGAGTGGTTTGTCATTTCCTTCTCCAGATCATTACAGATGAGGAAACTGAGGCAAATAGGGTTAAATGACTTGTCCAGAGTCACATGGCTAGCAAATGTCTGAAGCTGGATTTGAACTTACAAAGATGAGTCTTCCTGACTCCAGATCCTCTGTACCATGTATTTGCTCCTCCCCTTCATTGGAGATCTTCAGGTAAAGGTTGGGTAGTCTCCTGTCAGCTGTGTTATGATGGGATTACTTTTCTGAGTGTAGGTTGGACTAGGTGGCTATTAAGGTCCTTTCCAACTCTGAGATTCTGTTATTCTGAGACATCTCTTTTCTAATGTCACTTTCAGCTCTGACATTCTTTGTTCTGAGGTTCCCTCCCAGCTTAATATGATCTGTTCTAAGGTCTCTTCTAGCTGTGATTATGTGTTCTAAGTTTCCTTCAGGCCCTGACATTTTGGCTAGGTGGTGCAGTGTTGGGCCTGGAGTCAGGGAGAGCTGATTCAAATCCAGTTTTGGATACTTTCTAGGTATGTGGCCCTGGGCAAGTCACTTAACCTCTGCCTGCCTCAGTTTCCTCAACTGTAAAATGGGGATAATATTAGCATCTGCCTCACAAGTTGTTGTTAGGATCAAATGAGGTAATATCTGCATGGTGCCTGGCATAGTGCCTGGCACACAGTAGGCATTTAATAAATATTTGCTACCTTCTGCTATAATGACTATGACCCCCACTAATGCATGAGGATGTCTCTGCTGGTTTCTTCTACTCAGTTCCCACCTGAGAAACTTTAAATTGGATGATTTCATTCAATTTAGCATCCTGGTCTTCTGTTTGTGAGCCACTGTATGAAAAAGGAAGAAGCAGGACCCGGGAAGAGCCAAATGTCAATACATATGTCCTCACAATCTCTCCCTGGCCAGATGCCTGGTGCACGAGGGTCAGGGGTGAGGTGGGGTGGGGGATGGGAGATGGGGTAGGAGAGAGGAGGTGGAGTTGGGGGGAAGGTGGGGGGATGGGAGAGGCAATGGTGGGAGGAGGGGAGCTAGTTGGCCCTGATCATTTCCAGATGGACTTATGAAGACTCTCTCCTTTCTGGTCTCTCTTCTAGCAATGGCCCTTTCTCAGTAAACCCTTAACACCACCATTGCCTAGTTCTAGAATCTTTTAGTTGGAAGGAACCTTAGAAGTCATGGAGTCTAAACTCCTCAGCTGAGGCCCACAGAGGGGGTCATAGATTGAGGTCATAGATTGAGCCAGGGGCAGAGCTGGACCTCAAACCCAAATGTTATGACCTCTAACCTCGGGCTCTGCCACCTCTGCCACCCTGCTTTGACTATGCATGGATGAGGGAAACCAGTTTTGCTCCCGGGGAGGAGGCCCAGTAACATTTGCTTCCTCTTCCTGCCCCTCCCCCTCCCCAGATTTTTTCAGTTGGAGCCCTCCAGTCCAGGGTAGTGTTTCTAAGTCTGCCCCAGCCCTACATCTGACAGTTTTGAGTGCTGGCATTCTCTCCCTGTGTTTCTGTCCTCAGAAGCCGAAAACCTCCATCACAAAAGCTACTTGTGACTGGGAAGGGGGCAGGGGACTTTGGAACAAGGGAAGTAGTCATGAAACTCCCTGGGAGGCTGTGCTTTCCTCCACCCTTTCAGCTGTTCTTCTCTTCCTCCTCCTCCAACACACACGTGCACACACAGACACACAGACACACACAGGCACACAGACACAGACATGCACACACACGCACACACACAGACACATATAGACACGCACACACACACACACACACACACTCACACACACACACACACTCACACACACACCCTCAGAGTCACTGAAGCCAGAAAATTGATTATCACCGCAGCTGGAAGGAATCAGAACATAAGGATTTGAAAGTGGGAATTACACCATAAGAAATAGAAACAAAGTATGAGAATGTTGAATTTGGATGCAAGTATACAAATGTAACAAATGAAATGCAAGGATGAGAATGTAAAAATAGAATCTAAGAATTAGAACATAGAATTAGAATGTAAGGATCAGAACACTGGCACAATCACCCTCATTGAGCAGAGAGAGAGACCCCAGCAAGAACAAACAGGCACAAACATCTGGTGCTCTTTAGCTGGAATCCATCAGCAGTTATTTCAGGGGGAGGGAAAGAGGTCTGTGCCCTCAGACTGCAGGCTCCCTGAGGGCAAAGACCCTTCAGACCATGATCCCCCCCATCCAAGGACGAGGGGCTTTTTCTCCTCATTAGACAGGGGACCCCTGAGGACAGATGCTTTCTTAGGTATAGAAACTACCTGAGCACAGGAATGAAGATGAACAGGACATATAACATGTAACACATGGGCCTCTGTGCTTGTATGCTGCTGTTGTTTAGTTATTTCAGTTATGTCTGAGTCTTCTTGATCCCATTTGGGGTTTTCTTGGCAAAGAAACTGAAGTGGCTTGCCATTTCTTTCTCCAACTCATGAGAAAATTGAGACAAACAGGGTTAATAGACTTGTCCAGGGTCACATAGCTAGTGTCTGGGGCTGGATTTGAACTCATGAATTCCTGACTCCTGGCCCGGTACTCTATCCCCTGCACCACTTTGCTGCCTACTGGGCTTGTACAGATTGGACCTAATCTTGGGTGCAGCTCCCCAAATTCTATTTCTTTGTTTCATTTTTGCCCTTCTTCTGGGAACCTCAGAATATAGCTACTGTATAGGGCTCCACAGACATGTGAAAAGGTCAGAGGATTCTACATAAGCACTCAGGGTAACAAGGCATATCAGGAAAAGGACAGCCTTTTCCCCCCTATAAGAAATGAAGAAAAATAAAGGATTCTCATGATCCCATAAGCAATTGATATAATTCTCATTCTCTTATCAATCTCATCTTTCCCTTGGGGAAAAACAGTTCTAAAACACAGCTCTGATAAATGCCCATTTAATAAATACCAGTGGCTCTTAATTACCTAAAATCTTCTGTTTGGTTTCATAACCTGGTCCCTTTCTATCTTTCTAGTCTTCTTACATCTTAATCCCTTTCATGTATTCAGAGACTCAGTGATGACCTCTGTTCTTCCTCCAATCAGACACTACATCTCTCAACTTTGCATTTTCACTGGCCTGCCCTACTCAGCCCCCATACCTAGAACTCTTTTTCTTCATCTCCATCTCTCAACTTTCCTGATTTCTTTCAAGTCTCAGATAAAGTCTACCTTTTGCAAGAAGCTTTTTTCTGGTCCTCCATAATCTTAATGCCTTTCCTCTAAGATTTCTTCAATCCAAAATTTCTCCAATTTATCCTGTCTATATTTTATTCACATACAGTTGTTGCATGTAATCTCCCCCATTAAACTCCTTGAGAGCTGGGATTATCTTTGACCTTTCTTTGTATCCCCATTGATTAACATGACATCTGGCACATAGTAGGTGCTTAATAAATGCCTGTTGATTTGTTAATTTATATGACCCCTTTCAATCATAGTGGCACCCTGTGATTTGGGACTACCCTTAGACTTTACCCAATAGACTTGCTAGAAAGGCATTCCCATGAAGTCCTAGTGTATTCCATTTTCATACTCAGGGACTATGAAGACCTCCTGTCTATGTTAATACCCTAAGAGCTTAGATTCTCCTTAGCAGTCAGAACATGTCATCCTTATACTCAATATACTCCAGTGATTTTCTAGCACCTCCAGGATCAAATATAAATTCCTCAAAGCCCTTCATAACCTATTCCCCACCCACCTTGCACCACACACACCTTTCCAGTCTTATGACTTACACTCTCCTTACCCACCTGCATTCTTTGATCCAATGACACCAGCCTCCTTGCTGTTCCATGAAGAAGAGACACTCTATATTTTTGCTCTAGGAATTTGCTCTGGCTGCCCTATTCCCTCACCTTCCCCCATGTTCCCCCAAAGCTTACCGGCTTCCCTGGATTCCTTTGTTGCTGCTTGTGACCATTTCTTGGGTATTGGTTGTAGTGTCACCTAGTACATTATTGCTTATCTTTTGTTTTTGAAGAGGACCAATAACATCACAGGGTGATTTCTTGACTTGTGAGTGAATTGCATTTAAGTGAGGCAGAGTTGCATTAAGTTTTCAGCCTCACACTCTCTTCTAGATTCATCAAAGTCCAGTAGCAAGACAAAAGTCAGAATGACTGGTGATGGCTCAGAATGCAGTGGGTGACCTTGGCAATTCTGATGTCTGACCAAGCTCTAAGTGTTCCATAGCACCTATGTCAGCTGCCTTCATGGCTCATTAGAACAAACTGTTCTCATCTGGCTACTTTGATGGAGAAATTCTTCACTTTCTTGGGGTTTATATATTCCCAACTCACATTGGTTACCCTCAACCTGGTTTAGCCCATCTGCTGAGATGGTTTTACTGAGTTGTGCTTACTGTGCATGCTATAGTTTCTTGAAACCACAAGTGAAAGTTGGGTGAGAGGTGGATAACAGAGTTGGATGAACAGCCCATGAAAAGGGCTTGTAAGCCCTCACACCACAGGTGCTAGTCTTCCTTGAACACCCTATACACCCAATAGATATAAGGCTTGGGATTGAGTTGATTATAATGGAATGATCCCCCAAAATAAAATTGAGTCAGGAGAAGTAAAATAAAGCAAATTTCTATCACTTCCAGGATCAAATACAAATTCCTCAATCTCAAACAAAAGAAGCATAAATTGAAGAACTGTTACACTGGAGGAGAGAAGGGGGTGAAGGGCAGGTAGTGTGAGTATCTTATTCTTATTGGAATTGGGTTAAAGAAGAAATAGCATATACATTTAGTAGGGTATGAAAGTCTTCTTAATTTACAGAGAAATGGGAGGGCAAGAACATAGGATAAGGGAGGGACTCTTTAAAGTGCATGTGGATTAAGAAGGCAGAGTTCTGAAGAAAATTGGGCTTCTGAGGAGGGACAAGGTAAAAAGAGAGAGAAAGAAAGAAAAAAAGACAGCAAGGAAAATAGAATGGAGGAAAATATACAACTAATAATTGTAACTTGAATGTGAATGGGTTGAACTCACCTATAAAATGGGAATGTATTGCAGAATGAATCAGAAACTAGAACCTGACAATATGTTTATAAGAAAGACATTTTAAAATGAGAGACATACATAGGATAAAAGAAAGGGTTACAGTAGAATTTATTAGGCTTCAGCTGATGTAGGGGTAGCAATTATGATCTCAAAGTTAAAATAAAATATTTAGCTAAAAGAGATAAACAGGGAAACTACCTTATGTTAAAGGGTACAATAGATAATGAAGTTATATCAATATTATATATAATATATGTATATCTATCTTTCTATCTATCTATATATATCTATACACCTATGGCATCCAAATTTTTTTTAAAGGAAAAGGTAAATGAGTTACAGGTGGAAATAGATATCAAAACTATAATAGTTGGGAACTTCAACTTTCCCCTCTCAGAACTAGAAAAATCTAACCAAAAAGTAACTAAGAAAGAAGTCAAGGAGATTAATAGAATCTTACATAAGCTAGATAAGATAGACCTTTGGAGAGAACTGAATGGGAATAGAAAGGAACATACCTTTTTTCTCAGTGGTACATGTTACCTTTATAAAAACTGACCATATATTATGGCATAAAACCTTCATAGTCAAATGCAGAGAAGCAGAAATATTAAATGCAACCTTTTCAGATGATAATGTAGTAGAAATTGCATTTAATAAAAGACCATGGAAACATAGAGTAAAAGTTAATTGGAGACTAAATAAATTCATTTTAAAGAATGAGTGGATTAAAGAACAAATCATAGAACAATAAATCATTTTATTGAAGAGAATAATAATGAGATAACATGCCAAAACTTATGGGATGCAGCAAAAGCAGTAATTAGAGGAACATTTATCTCTAAATGCTTACATAAATAAAATAAAGAGCAGATTAATTGGATATGCAATTTTTAAAAACTAGACAAAGAACAAATTAAAAATCCCCAATTAAAGAACAAATTGAAAATCCTAAAAAATTAAGAGTGAGATTAATAAAATTGAATGTAAGAAAACTACTGAACTAAAAATAAAACTAGGAGTCAGTTTTATTTAAAAAAAACACAATAAAACAAACCATTGATTAATATGATTAAGAAGAGAGAAGAAAACCAAATCATTAGTATAAAAATGAAAAGGATAAATATACCACAAATGAAGATGACATTAAAGCAATTACTAGGAGTTATTTTTGCTCAATTATACATTAATAAGTTTAACAATTTAGGTGAAATGGAAGAATACTTACAAAAATATAAACTGTCCAGATTAATATAAGAGGAAATAAAATATCTAAATAAGCCTATTTTAGAAAAAGAAATTGAACAGGCCATAAATGAGCTTTCTAAGAAAAAAGCATCAGGAGATAGATTTACAGATAAATTCCATGAAACATTTAAAGATAAACTAATTCCAATATTAAATAAATTATTTGGGCTGATAGGCAGAAAAAGAATCTTACCAAACTCCTTTAATAAAACAAATATGGTGCTGACACCTAAACCAGGAAGAGAAAAAACAAAAGAAGAAAAATTATAGACCAGTTTTGCTAATGAATATTGATGGCAAAATCCTAAATAAAGCACTAGCTAGGAGACTACAACAATATAGCACAATGATTAAACATTGTGACCAAGTGAGATTTATACCAGGTATGAAGGACTGGCTCAATAGAAGGAAAAACTATTAACATAATAGATTCTATCAATAACAAAAGCAGCATAAATCTTTTGCTTATATCAAGAGATGCAGAAAAACTTTTGAAAAATACAACACAGGGGGGCGGAGCCAAGATGGCGGAGTAGAAACAGCTCATCCAAGCCACTCTGCCCCCACATTCCCCCCAAACGATGTAAAAGGGGACTCTGAACAACTTCTGGAGCCCCAGCTCCCACAGAACAACACAGAGAAGCTAAACCCCCGCTGAGGACAGCCCAGTAGCCCTGCAGGAAGGACTAGCGCAGTGGTCTGGGACCTGGCAGCGTGCAGCGCGCAGAGTGCAGGAGCCGAGCCGAGCTGAGCCCAGGTCTGCATGAGCCGAGGTTTTAGCCCCAGGGCGGCAGGGCCAGCAGCCAGCTGGAGGAACCCCAGAACACCAGGAGCTGTGGCGACTCCAGAAATATCAACATAGACTTGCCTAGGACAAAGTAAGAGGTTAGTGTCCTATGGACTTTGGGACTGGTATTAGGGAATGCGTCGGCTCCCTCCCCTGGGGGCTAGAAGCCGCTGAGGACAAACGCCATTTTGTAGTTTTCAGAGGCAGATCCGGCTCCCAGCCTACAAATCGTGGGGAGATCCAGCGATCAGTCTTGGGGAGTAATCGCTCTTGCTTTAACCTCCCTGGATCTGGATTGTGATCTAGGGTGGAAGTTGTGGGTGGGCTTACACCTTGCCAGAAACGGAAGTTGCCCCCCACACGTTGGGGACGAAAATTCCTCTAGCTGGCCTTAAAGCCATAGTGTGGCAACAAGCCCAAAAGTCAAGCAATTAAGTGGCAACATGCCAAGGCAAAGGAAACAGAAAAATGCAACCCTAGACTCCTATTTTGGGGGCATAGAGCGGGAAAAGGACTGTGAGGTCAGAAGTCCTGCTCCAAAAGCCCCAGGGGAAAACATGAGTGGGTTGCAGGCCATAGAGGACCTTAAGAAGGACTTTAAAAATCAAATAAGAGAAGTGGAGGAAAAATTAGAAAGAGAAATGAGAAGGATGCAGGAAAAGTATGAAATGAGGGTCAACAGCCTGACTGAGGAAAACAACACCTTAAAAAATAGACTAGCTCAAATGGCAAAGGAGGCCCAAAAGGGCAATGAGGAGAAGTGCCTTAAAAAGTCGAATTTGCCAGATGGAAAAAGAATCTCAAAAGTTCACTGAGGAGATTCATTCCTTCAGAGTTAGACTGGAGCAAATGGAAGCTAGTGACTTTATGAGAAATCAAGATGCTGTTAAGCAGATCCAAACAAATGAAAGATTAGAAGGCAATGTGAAATATCTCATGGGAAAAACCACTGACCTGGAGAATAGATCCAGGAGAGACAATTTAAAAATTATTGGACTACCCGAAAGCCATGATCAAAGAAAGAACCTAGAAATCACCCTCCAAGAAATTCTCAAGGAAAATTGCCCTGATGTTTTAGATCCAGAGGGCAAAATAGAGGTTGAAAGAATCCACAGATCACCTCCTGAAAAAGATCCCAAAAAGAAAACTCTCAGGAATATTATAGCCAGGTTCCAGCATCCCCAGATCAAGGAGAAAATACTACAAGCAGCCAGAAAGAAACAATTTCAATATTGTGGAAACACAATCAGAATAGCCCAGGACCTGGCAGCTTCTACACTGAGGGATCGAAGGGCACGGAATATGATATTCCAGAGGGCAAAAGAACTGGGAATGAACCCAAGGGTCACCTACCCAGCAAAACTGAGTATTTTGTTTCAGGGGAAAATAGGGTCATTCAGTGGAATAGAGGACTTTCAAGCATTCTTGAGGAAAAAACCAGAGTTGAATAGAAAATTTGACATCCAGACACAAGAAGCAAGAGTGCCTGAGAAGTTAATCAGGGAAAAGAAATCAAAAGGAACTTATCAAAGTTGAACTATTTACATTCCTATATGGAAAAACAATAACAGTGACTGAGGAAACCTTTCTCAGTATGAGAATAATGGAAGAAGGATGTGTGGTCATATGAATACATATGTGAATGTGTGTGTATATGGTTACAGTTATATATGGATAGAGGGCATAGGTTGAATTTGTTGGGAAGGGAGAATACTCAAGGGATGAAATTATGAGGTGAGAGAGGAAAGTGGCAAGAGGAGATGGGGAGAGACAGGGTAGGGTAAACTATCTCATGTAGAAGAAGCAAGGGGAAGTGGATGCAAGGGAGGGGGAGAATAGGAAGGCAAAAAGGCAAAACCACATTCTCATTGAATTTGATTCAGGGAGAGAATGACATACATACTAAATGGGATATCTCAACCTACAGCAGAATAGGGGGAAGGGAGATGAGAGGAGGGATGATTGATGGGAGGGCATCCTTGGGGGGAGGGGAGGTTGGAAGTACCCACTATGGAAGAGGGATAGGATCATGTAGGGAATGGACCAGGTGGGGGGTGGGATGAGTGGGAGGGAATTATAAGCAGCCTTGTACAATATATCTACTATGATAATGTTTTGCATAGCTAGACATGTACAACATATACTTAATACTTATCTCCCCAGAGGGAATGGGTGACAAGGGAGGAAAGAAATGGATCTGAAATTCAAGGTCTTAAGATTAAATGTTTAAAATATATATAAATACTATTATTAATACTCTTTTGCTTGTAATTGGGAGATAAGATGTGCAGGCATTGGGACACAAAGATTCACCTTCCTCCAATGGAAAACTCAAAGGGGTTATGGGAGAAGGTATGGGAGAGAGCAGATTGGAGGAAGCGATATCTTGCAGGACTGCTATTCTGGGAGGGTGGGTAGGGGAAAAACAGTGGCGGGGAATGATTGCAACTCAAAATCTTGCAGAAATGAATGATGTAAAACAGAAGTTAATAAAGCATTTGTTTAAAGGAAAAAAAAAGTCTTCTCCAGCACCACAATTTGAAAGCATTGATTCTGACACACTCAGCTTTCCTTATAGGCCAGGTCTCACACCTATACATTGCTACTGGGAAAATCAGCTTTGACCATATGGACCTTGTCAGCAAGATGATGTCTCTGCTCTTCAGTATGCTGTCCAGATTGGTCATAGCTTTCTTTCCAAGGAGCAAGTGTCTTTTAATTTCATGGATTCTCTTGTCATCTGCTGTGATCTTTGAGGCCAAGCATATAAAATCTGACACTCTTTCCATTTCTTCTCCCTCTATTTGCCAGGAAGTGATGAGACCAGTTGCCAAGATCTTGGTTTTTTGGGGGTTTTTTGTTAAGCTTCAAGCCAGCTTTTGCACTCTCCCCTTTCACCCTTATCAAGAGATTTCTTAATTCTTTTTCACTTCCTGCCATCAGAGTGGTATCATCTGCATATATAAGATTATTGATATTTCTCCCAGCAACCTTAATTCCAGCTTTTGATTCATACAATCTGGCATTTCACACAATTATACTCTGCATATAAATTAAATTAATAAGGTGACACTATACAGCCTTATCATATTCCTGTTCTAATCTTAAACCAAACAGCTTCATTTTTGGTTCTAACTTGCTTCTTGGTTCACATACTGGTTCCTCAGGAGACAAGTAAGATGATGTGGTAGTCCCATCTCTTTAAGGCCACATTTTGTTGTGATCCACACAGTCAAAGGCTAAAGTGGCACATTGAAGTATAGTCAATGAAGGAGAAATAGAAGTTTTTCTGGAACTCCCTTGCTTCTCCAAAATCCAGTGAATATTGGCAATTTGGTCTCTGGTTACTTTGCTTCTTCAAAAACCAGTCTACTCTTCTAGTGATTCTCAGCTCACATATGAAGCCTAGCTTGCAGAGTTTTAAGCATCACCTTGCCAGCATGTGAAATGAGCACAATTGTGTGGTAAATTGAACATTCCTTTACATTGCCCTTCTTTAGGATTGGGATGTAATTGATCTTTTCCAATCCAGTGGTTACTAAAGAAGGAAATGGCAAAATTGGGACACTAATACACTGTTGGTGGAACTGTGAACTGATCCGACCATTTCTGAAAAACAATCTGGAATTATGCCCAAAGAGCCATAAAACTGTGTGTGCCCATTTACCTAGCAATACCACTATTAGGTCAGTTTTCCTTTTTTTCCCCCCAATTTATGTATTTATTTTTAGTTTTCAACATTCATTTCCACAAGATTTTGAGTTAAAAAATTTGCTCCCCATCTCTCCCCTTCCCCCATCCCCCAAAATAGCGAGCGTACTGAATACCCCTCCCCCAATATCCTCTCCCACCCCCCAACTTTCTAGTAAGGCAAGATAGATTTCTATACCCCAGTGCCTGTATATCTTATTTCCCAGTTTCATGTAACATACATTAACATTTGTTTTGGGGTTTTTTTGAGGGGCAGTTGGGGTTTTTTGTGTTAAGTGTCTGGGGCTGGATTTGAACTCAGGTCCTCCTGAGTCCAGTGCTGGTGCTCTATGCACTGCACCAATTAGGTCAGTTTTCCAAGGTGACCAGGGGAAAAGGAAAAGAAATTATACATTCCAAAATATTTATAGCAGCTCTCTTTGAACTGAAGCTGGAAACTGAGGAGTGGGGGTGGGCTTTGGGGAATGACTAAACAAACTGTGGTATATGATTGTGATGGAAAGCTACTGTGCTATAAGAAATGATGAGGATATTGCTTTTTAGAAAGCCATGGAAAGCCTTGCATGAAATAATGAAGAGTGAAATGAGCAGAACCAAAAGAACATTGTACACAGTAACAAACAACATTGTTTGAAGAGTAACTGTGAATGACTAAGCTATTCTGAATTATATGAATATTCAAATCAAGTATAAAGGACTTATGAAGGAAGATGTTATCCACTTCCAGAGAAAGAACTGATATATGGAAGCATATATTGTGTTGTTTCACATGTCTATCTGTGTCAGATGTTGGCCTTCTCTGACAGCTTAGAACTCAAAATGCAACAAGAAAAGAATAAATTTTTCAAAAAGAGTAGATACCCAAATTCTTCATGAATGGGACATTGACCAGAAAATCTATCTTCTCCCTTACTACTTCCTTTCCTCTCTCTTATTCGGAGACAGGGTTATGAAACTCTCTAGAGACTTGTCCTCCCCCTCCCTCCCACGTATATCTACATAAGAAGCTGGGATTCAGAACAATCCCAGTAATTGGCCACATGGTTCCCTATAACATGGCTGCTATTTCTTGGGCTGAATATTTTCATTACTATCTTTTCATGGATCTAGAATTTCAGAGTCCAGGTACTCCTTTCCTCTATAATCCTGTGTAACTACTATATAATTGCTGCAATGAAGCCAGCCGTTGCCCTTGGAGAGGAGGCTTTACACTATCCATAGACATTTGTTGTTTTAAAGACTGGGTCTTTTCAACTCGTCCAGGATGCAAAGGATCGTCACTGGGCTTAATCCCACTCCAGGTCAGCCCAGGTGCTTTGATCTGGTCTTTTCCAAATTTGAGTCAATTTGTCCCTTCACTTACTATATTGGTGCCAGATTCAATTGCATAGTCTACTATACTTCACAAATCCCAAGCTCAAGAGATCCACAAGTCTCATTCTCTATAGTGACTGATAGGAGGGCACAGAACACCCATGGACTTTCACCACCAAGGATCCAGATCTGTCCTTGGCTCTGTTGCTCTCTGGTCTTTGCTCTCAGCTCTCTAAGGATGTATCTTTCTGAAAAAGAAAATGGGCTAACTCTGTAATTGAACCCCATCCCAGTGTATTCTTTAAAAAAAGAAAGCAAAACAAACAAAAAAACAGAAGCAGTACAAAGGAGTGACTTCAATTCATCACAGGCTGAGTCAACCAATTCATCCCCAACAGATGAGACCTATGAAATTCCCTAATCCCCAGTGGACATGTCCATTTCCTTCACTGAAAGAGACAAAGTTCAAAACAAATAATTATCACTCTTTAAGTTCTTTAAATTGATAAGAAAACTTCCCTGATGAATCCTCTTAATAATAAATGTAGCACTCTCCAAGGTGCCTCTCTCAATTCACAATCACATTTATAGGTTGGGTTTCCAAAGGTTTTGTTGCTATCCTGGATCCTAGGGGTAACACTGCTCTTCCAACAGTATAGCTCACAAGTCCTCACTATTGTGTTTCCTATTAACAGGCTGCTTGTAGAGACAAAGGCAGCTAGTTGCTGGTACAATAGATTGCTCTGCCTAGAGTCATGAAGAAATGAGTTCAAATCTGGTCTAAGGTTTTTACTAGCTGTGTGATCCCAGAGGTTAAGTCACTTAACTTCTGTTTACCTCCATTTCCTTATCCCTAAAATGGGGGTAAAAATAGCACTTACCTCAGAGGGTTATTATGAGGATAAAATGAAATAATATTTGGAAAAAATGTTTTAGCGCAGTGCCTGGCACATAATATGTGTTATATAAAAGTGTTTATTCTCTTCCTTTCCCCCTAACCCTTTGCCTCCCCAGTGCTGCATACAGGGACTTGTGAATAATAGGTGCTTAATAAATGTTTGTTGAATTGAATCAAGCAATGAAGTGAATGAAGAACTCGGATTGTAAAGACTATGAACTACATTTTAAATGGATGAGCAGCCCATCCCTTGCATATATGGTTATTAATATATACTGAACAGGCTGTGTAGATGGCTTATATAGCAAGAAGATTGGGCTTGGTCTTATTTGGGAAAATGGGTAGTACTTTTGCTGATCCCAATCTCCTCAATACCACAAAATTCAGATCTTTACATCATTATTCTCATGGGGATGCTACATAACCATGAACCACAGAACACTATGATCTTGGAAAAATAAAAATTAGAACACAAAACAAAGTGCAATGGAGAGATACAGGGTGGGTCTACATAGTTTGCTGTATATTAACTTTGATGACTTATTAGGGTGAGTGGAATAAATGACACTTATGACTTGTATGACTAAAAAAAAACCTGGTTCTATGGAAAAGAGATTGGCCTTATTCTGTTTAGTTCCTGAGAACAGATCTAGGGGCAGTGAGTGGAAGAAGCAGATTGCAATATAAACAAAAACTTTTTAATACCTCAGGGGAGGGAGAGTGGATGCTCCCTTGATGGAAATTTCAACCAAAATGATGTGTTTGTAGATGAGATTCATGTTTAGGTTCTGGTTAAAATAGATGGTTTCTGAAGCCACTTACAACTCTTGAGACTTAAAGTGAGAAAAGCAAAGTTCGAAGGGTGTTCTTGCTCACACAGTTAGTAATAGACACTGTACTCCAGATCTCAGATCTCTCCTGACTATAAATATAGAAATTTTTTTAACTACTTCACTGTTTCTAAAGAGCTCTTGGAATTCTCCAATTGAGGAAGTGTAACACTTATGGTCCTTTCTCAAAATAAACCTAGTCTAATCGGAATAAGACATTTTACTAATTAGGAAAAGGCACACAGCCAAATGTGTGGTGCAAGTATCAAAGGCTAAAAATGCATAGAGGGGAAAGCCCTGTGGATTGGGTGGATTTAGAATCATAGACTATGGGGATAGGAAGGAAACTCAAAGGGATCTAGTCCATGTTGTCCTACCCAGTGCAGGAATGCCCTCTTCAGCTTTCCTGATGGAGAATCTGGATCAGAGAATGAGATGATCAGATTGGGTATGTGGAAATGAGGATAGACAGGTAGTGCAGTTTGTGAAAAGTTCTTCAGTTGGTGAGACCAAGAGGAAGACATATTTATTCATCCCCTTTCTCCCCTTTTCTTCCTCATTTTCTTATTGATCTGGATCTACACACACACACACACACACACACACACACACACACACACACACACACAGAGTCTTCTTCCTTTATCCTTTCCTTCCAGGCTTCATTAGCTTTATTCAAGTCCTAACCAAAATAACATCTTCTATAGAGATCTTTTTGGATGTCCCTTAATTCTAGCACTTTTTCTCTTATGACTATCTCCATTTTATTCTATACATACCCTATTTGTTTGTAGTTGTTTGCATGTTGTCTCCATTAGACTGGGGGTCCTTGATAGCAGAAATTGTCTTTACTCTTTCTTTGTATGACCAGCACTTTATTTTAATAAATGTTTATTGATTGACTACCTAATTCCATTTCTACAACCTGTAGGTGAGGGAGGAGTTTGAGGAGATGACTGAGTGGATGTTCCATTAAAAGTTCTTGGCCTATATCTCTTTTACTTCTTCTACATCTGTTTAATCTATGTAGCCCCAGTAAATTGAATGACTAAGTTCTTGGATGGGGGAATGGAGAGAATGGATCCTTTGACCCATGAGAAAAAAATTTCACATACAGGGTGGGTGCAAATTTTAGGTTTAATATTTTGGAGTGATATTTCATTTTCATCTCCTAACTTAAATTCAGAACCTGGTCAGCACCAAAGTGAGAAACTGTGCAATGGTTTTATTCTATAAGAGATACCAGGGCAACTCTCATGGGACCTCTTGGACTGTGGCTGGTGGCTTGAGTATGTTGCCACCTGGTGGACCATAGCTAATATGGTTAACATTAATATAGAAGTTTTAAAGAAGGCAGTGCAAGAGATAGTGTGGTTGGCTGGTATTAATACAGTCTCTACCTATATAACTTCTGCAACATGGGGCTAATGATATTTACTTAGTTCACGTGTGTGTGTATTTAATAGCACTATAGAAATGAATGAATTTATTAATTTATAATAAAATTTCATTTCATTGAATGAAATTTAAGTTGTAAATAGAGCACAGAATTTTAGAGCTGAATGGGACTTTGGAATATTCCTTCAACAAGAATTTATTAAAGATGCGTTTGTGGGAGTTGTTTGGTTCTGGGGATATAAGGTCAAACAAACCAAAACACTCAGGGAGTTTATGTTCTGTTGAAGGAATGAGATTTTTACAGAAAAATAAATACACTAAATATTTACAGAAAAGTAAATACTAAATACACAAAGTGAATGCTAAGTAATTTTCAGGGGTTGGGCAACATGATAGTAATCAGGGGCATCAGTATAGACTTCTTACACAGGGTAACACTTGAGCTGACCTTTGAAACATGTTGGGGATTCTAAGTGCAGGAAGTGAGGAAGGAGTGCATTGCAGGCCTAGGGGACTGTCTACCTATGCAAAGGCCTGGAGATGGTAGAGGGAATGCCATTTATAGAAAATAATAATAGGTCAATTTTGCTGGACCATAGAAAATGCAAAAGAGAATTAAACCTGGAAAGGTAGGCACAAATCAGTTTATAAAGGCCTTTAGATGTTAAATAGGGAGCCACTGGGGCTTTGCGAGTAGGGAAGTGACATGATCAGACCAATATAACTTTTTTAGGAAATTTAGAAATATTAGTTTGGTAGCTGTGTGGAGGATAGATTAAGGAGAGGACAGCCTGGAAGCAGGAAGACCAATTAGACAGATACTACAATTGACAAGAGGAGAAGTAATAGGTCTGGATCAGATAATGTTAGAGCTGAGAGACGTGTTAGAGATTATCAAGGCCAACCACCCTTCATTTCATAGAGAAGGAGATAGCTTTAGGAAGGACTGACTTGCTCAAGTTCACAACACAGCAAGTCAAATGGCAGAACTAATTTTAGAAACCAGGTTTCCTGACTCCCAGACTCAAGCTCAAAACACACACACACACACACACACACACACACACACACACACACTCATAATACACATTCACACATGTGCTTATGTGTGAATCACACATATATTGTCCACTCTTCCTAACATATTCATACACAAACATACATTCTCACATTTGTTTTCGTACACACAACATACTCAAAAAATTCACAACTCTTTCTCTCTTTCTCTCTCTCTCTCTCTCTCTCTCTCTCTCTCTCTCTCTCTCTTTCTCTCTCTCTCTCTCTCCCCCGCTCCCGCCTCTCTGTTTAAAGCTATGATTTCAGTCCATGCAAAGATTCCACGGACTCTGCTGTGCTACTAGAGAGGAAAGGCTATTAGCAGCATGTGTCTGTCCCTGACACCAGAAAATCTTCATCAGAACTGAGCTCCAATCACCTGTGTCAGCAGGTCCCTGGGCCATGTTCCCTGACTCCTGGCTGCTCTGTCTCTCTGCCCTCCTTTCTTCTGTCTTTGTCTCTTTCTTTCTGTGGATCACTTCTTTTTTTCTTCTCTTTGTACCTTTCTTCCTCTCTGTTTCCCTTCATCTCTGTTTTTATCTTCATACCTCTTTCTCTTCCTGTTTGCCCCACTCTCTCTCTCTCTCTATGTCTAGGTATTTATTTTCTCCTCTGTAAAAGAAGGGACTGAACTAATCTTCCTTTGTTCCTTTTTTCCTCCTTCCTTCCTTCCTTTCTTCTTCCCTCCCTCTTCTTTCCTTCCTTCCCTTCTCTTCCTCCCTCCTTTGTTCCTTCCTCCATCCCTTCCTTCTTCCTCCCCTTCCATCTTCCTTCCTTCCTTCTTCCCTCCCTCCTCTTTCTTTCTTTCTTTCTTTCTTTCTTTCTTTCTTTCTTTCTTTCTTTTTTTTTCTTTTTTCTTTCTTTCTTTTTTCTCCCTCCCTCCCTCCCTCCCTTCCTTCCTTCCTCTCTTCTTAACTCATCCAAAGTGAAGTGCAGTGTCTACTTACAAGCCTGATGCCAATACTGATAGGTATGGAAGATTTAGCCTGTTCCATTTTTCTGATTTTGACTGGTGCCCCTTCTAGGCATCCTGGTGGCTCTCTGATCCCAGGGGCTCATCATTTTGGTCCTACACATAATGTCGACATCAGATTAGCTTTAACTTTGCTGGAACTCAGAAGTTCTAAACTCAAGCCAACCATCATCTACAGCCTCCCCAGCATCAAGAACTGTAGGCACATGCCCTGTCGCTCAGCCTGAGATGATTTCTCAAGTCCCTTCCATTTCTAAACCTTATGCATTTGTGATGTTCGTTTCATTCTTTCTGTCTCTCTTAAAGAAAGCACTTTGTAAAACTTGAAGTGCTATACAAATATTAGTTGATATTATTATTCTTTCTCTCTTCCCTCACAGTGACCCCATTCACTTTCTCTGTTCATTCTCTCTCTCTCTTCTCCCTCCATCCCCACTTGTCTCTCTATTTTATGTTACCTTCTTTACCTCTGTGGGTATGTCTCCTTTTTTTCCTCTGTTCTTCCCTCCCCTCTTTTCATAACTCCCTTCTCAAAGGTCTCTCTCTGGCTTCATCTAATCTCAATTTCTTCTCATTGTATGCTCCCTCCCTCTGTTTTTCCTTTCCTTTCTTTGCCTGGCATCATCTGGATTTCAAGGCTAAGAATCACAGTTGGAAGTCCTGGGTCCCTGAAGCAATGCTGTCCCATGTCATGTTCCCACAGGTTATAGAGAAAGGTCTCCTGTTCCCTCCTGATCCACAGAAAGCCCAGCCCTGTGCCATTGTCTACATTAGGTGCGACAGATTCCAGGGAGCAGCTAACGGGACTTCTGGGAAGACCCCAGGTGTTATTCCAGCCACAACCAAAGTCCATCACTTGGAAATAAACTGTAGTGCTCTCTCTCTCTCTCTCTCTCTCTCTCTCTCTCTCTCTCTCTCTCTCTCTCTCTCTCTCTTCCCTCCCGCCTTTTTCTCTCCCCTCTTCCCTGACACAGCAGTTGGCCACTGTATTGTCTAAACATGTTTATAATTAGTTGCAGCTCTTGGCTCCAGAACCCAATAAGAGAGCATGGAATATTAAAGCATTTTAGAGGTAGAAAGATTATCTTGGCCACCCCTCTCACATTATATAACACTTAAAAGTTTGATTTCTTCAGTGTTTTGCCTCCATGGACATAGGTCCTAACTCTCTGCACCTGAGTTGAATATTTTCCCAGTTACTGTGGCCACTAAAACCTCCACCCCATAAGACACCCAAACCAACACTTTGGTAACCAACTTTTCTAAACTTAGCTGGCCTGGTTGTCCAACCCCAGACACACAGCCTTGAAGCCTTCTGAACTAGATAGGATCTGATAGAACTTGGGCTCTGCCAGCAGAACCTTCAAGAATCCAGGTAGACCTCTGCCACAGCGAGACACCAGGGCAGAACTTTAGTAGAAGACAGGTAATATTACATCAATTCAATTCAAGGAATCTTAGTTTATAAATCTTTATCTATTTGGAGCATAAACTCCATGAAGTCAGGGACTCTTTCTTTCCCTCATCATTGTATTTCTAGAACTGAGCACAGGACCTGGCATATAATATGAGTTTAAAGACTTTTCCTGGAATCTTGGCTGCTAATGCCTTCTTCTCCAAGGTTACTTTGGATCTCCTTTACATATTTTCTATATACCTATATATAGGTTTTGTAGCTACCTATGGAAAGGTGTTTCTGGCAAGGCTTCAACTGGCTGCTTTGAAAGGGAGACTATATTAGTAAAGATGAAGAAAGTTCTATTTTTTCCCTATTATGGGAAGAGAGGAAGCTAATTTGAGATTAGGATCAAGAGGGTGGAATTTCAAGGTTCTCTTGGGAAAGGATATATGGAGAGGGGGTGGTGGTTGCAGAGTTTTCCCAGAAACAAGGAGCAGGGTCCTCACTGTTTCAACCAGTGGTAGCAATATTTGCAATTTCCTTCTTCTACCCATAACTATAAGGTAGACTCCAAGAGGTGAAAGCTGAAGGAACAAATTATAAGGTTTAAGAGAAGGATTTAAAAAAAAAATTGTAGGCACTCACTCAGGTGGCTAGAACCCCGATGGGAGGAAAAACAGCTAGGGGCCTTATTTCTCAATATGTAGAAAACTGGGTCAGATTTATAAAAATACAAGTTGATTGATAATTGGCCAAAGGATATGAATGGGCAATTTTCAGACAAAGAAATCAAGGCTATCTATACTCATATTTAAAAAATGTTCTAATTCACTATTGATCAGAGAAACGCAAATTATACTCTGAGGTACCACCTAACACCTTTCAGAGTGTCTAATATGGCAAAAAAGGAAAATGTTGGATTTTGAAGGCAATGTGGGAAAATCAGGGTGTTAATGCACTGTTGGTGGAGTTGTGAACTGATCCAATCGTTGTGGAGAGCAATCTGGAACTATGCCCAAAGGGCTATAAAACTTTAATTCAGTAATAGCACTACTAGGTCTATATCCCAAAGACATCCCAAAAAAGGAAAAAGGACCTATTTTGGGGTTTTCCCCCATAATTTATTTATTTATTTTTAGTTTTCAACATTCATTTCCATAAAATTTTGAGTTATAAATTTTCTCCCCATCTCTCCCCTATCCCCCACCCCAAGATGGCAAGCATATTGAATACCCCTTCCCCCATCTGTCCTCTCTTATATCCCTACACCCCCCTCCTTCCCTTCTTCCCCCTTACTGTCTTGTGGGGCAAGATAGATGTCTATACCCCATTGCCTGTATATCTTATTTCCTAGTTACATGTAAAAAACAATTTTTTAACATTCATTTTTAAAACTTTGAGTCCCAGATTTTCCCCCTTCTTCCCTCCTCACCCACATCCACTGGAAAGACAAGCAACTCAATATAGGTTATACATGTGTAGTTATGCAAAACTTTTCCATAGTAGTCGTATTGTAAAAAACTATGTTTCCCTCCATCCTATCCCACCCCCCATTTATTCTATTTTCTCCTTTGACCCTGTCCAAAAAAGGACCTATTTGTACAAAAATGTTTATAGCAGCTCTTTTTGTGGTGGCTAAGAATTGGAAATCAAGGGGATACCCATCAACTGGTTATGGCTAAACAAGCTGTGGTATATGATTGCAATGAAATATTATTGTTCTATAAGAAATGACAAGAAGGACGATTTCAGAAAAACCTGGAAAGACTTACATGAACTGATGCATAGTGAAGTGACCAGAACCAGGAGAACATTGTACGTGATAACAGCAAGACTGTATGATGAAGAATTGTGAATGACTTAGGTATCTTCAGCAATACAATGATCTAAGACAATCCTGAAGAACTAACAAAGAAGCATGCTATCCACTGCCAGATAAAGAACTGATATTGATTGAATATGAACTGGGACCTGCTATTTTTCACTTTCTTTCATTTTTTTCTTTTGTTCTAGTCTTCTTGTTCAAAATGTCTAATGTGGAAATGTTTTATATTTTGTACATGTATAACCTATGTCTAATTGCTTGCTGTCTCAAGGAGGGGGAGGGGAGAGATAGAATTTGGAACTCAGAACTTTAAGTAAATAATTAAACTAAATTAAAAATTGATTTTAAAAACAACATTGGAAGAACTGGCAGTGCTTACCTCTTTGCCCTGTATGATTCAGTTGGGTGTAACAGGCACCTGTTTTTAATCATGTCCTTTTATGCATCTGACTGGTCTAATCTTATTTGTCACAAATACTTGTGGTTAACTTATCCTTTGCATTTCCTTGTGTTCCCTTTTTAGTGGCATGAGGGCATGGGGCAGCTCTGGGAGCTACATAGGATAATGTGACCTTTCCTAGTTCAGGGCTCTTTCTAACTTGGGGCATAATTATGAGCCAGTCATATAATTTTCAAAGGCAGAACTATTAAGAACTTGGTGGCTTTGAGGTCTGTATCATCAGACCATGAGCCTAACATAGTGACTCCTAGGGTTATACCTATACATGTATATGTAAATGCTGTCTCCCCAATTAATATATGAGTTTTGTGAGAGCATGAAACAACTTTCTCCTAGACTGGATTGTACTCTTTTCTTTATATACTAGTGGGAGAGTGAGACTTTAGGGGAGGATATTTTGTACTGACTATACCACAGTAGTAAATGCTCTTTTTTTGGAGGGGGGAAGGCAAGGCAATTGGGGTTAAGTGACTTGCCCAAGGTCACACAGCTAGTAGTAAATACGCTTTTAAAAACCTGATGAAGTCTGGCTGACCAATAATCATGTGGAAAGCACACCAGGGGGATTCTTGAGATATACTATTCAAAAGGCAATTCCCTATCCCTAGAACCCCAAGGATACATGGTAGCCACATTCTAGGGGCTTGACTTGTCAGTGAGAGTGGGAGTTGAGATAGCCTCCCCAGAGCATATGCTATGATAAATGGGGAAGGGAAAGACAGTGAAATCTATGGGACTCTCAAGGTAGGGTACTCCAAACCATCTCAGCAAGCATCTTCTATGGTCCCCAGATTCCTCCAGCTCCTTTTACCTAGGAGTAGAAAGAAACCCTTTTTTCCCTAAAGTCCAAGTTAGAGATGGTTGATATGAGTGGTTAGAGTGCTGGAATTAGGGTCAGGCTGGGCCTAGGTTCGAATCCCACCTCTGACACTAATTCAGTCAACATGGGTGAGTCACTTCTCTATGAGACTCATGCTCCTAATCTGTAACTTAGGAATGAGAATAACTGTAGTACCTACCTTATGGGGTTGACAGAAAAGCCCACTGTGCAAATCTTAAAGTACTATATGTGTCAGCCATTTAAAAAAATTAAAACCAAAACTTTAGTAGGAAATTGAGTAGCATCTGGCAATGCTACTAAAATAATAAGTAGAAAATAGTAGCATCTAGCAATGGGAGACGAAACGTACCAGAGTTAAGTTTCCCAAGGTATTTATTTATATCTTCTTGACTTTAGGCTGGGCAAAACCCCTCCCAACCAGTCACCTCCTCAGTCTTTCCCTTTCTTCCCTTTTTCATCCCCAACAAATGGTCAACTAGCTTCTGCTTAAAGACCTCCAATGAACGGGAAAGCACTGCCTCTCAGAGTATCCCCTTCCAGTTTGGTGGAGCCTTAATCATCCAAAATCCTGGACCTTAAAGTTGAAAGGAATCTTAGGGGACAACAAGTGCTCTCTCTTCGCTTTACAGATGAAGACATTGAGGCACAGAATTAAGCCCAAGTGTCCTCTGATTCCAAATCCAGTGCTCTTGCCACTAACCAATCATGAGAATTTCCTGGCATGGGATCTTAGATAATTGGACTCATGAATCACTGGGATGCACTTGAGAATAACTCGTGTTTTTTTATGTTTCTTTGTGGTTTAGAAAGTGAGTGCCACAAATCAACTCAAGTAATGTTTTCCCAATTTTAGAGATGAGAAAACTGAGGCTTAGGAAAGTTAGATGATTCATCCCTGATCTCACAGTTACTTTATGTCAGAATTAAAATATGGACCCAAGCCTGACTCTGAGTACAGAATTCTTTCTATTATTCTTTCTGGGAGACAGGGTGGTATGCCGAGAAGCACTGCTACGCTTGGGGTTGAGAAGACTTAGAGTGAAATCTTGCCTCTCATCTTTACAAGCTGGGTGGCTGTGGATTAGTCTCAATAGTTCCAAGCTTCAGTTTCATTTACTGCAAACTGGGGATAATAATACCTATGCTATCTACCACACAGCTGGGGGCTCTATTAAGATCATGTGCAGAAGGAAAGCACTTAGCAAACCTTGAAGTGTCTTCTAAATGTCAGTTATTATTCTGCTATAGTTTCCTCTCAACTACCATGCCTGAAATTGTACCATTAGGCATTCATCGATTTGTTCTTGAAGTCTTTTCCTATTCAAGACCCCATTTGAGTCTCAAAATGCAGGTATCCCCAAATGGCATGGCAGCTTAGACATTGGCTCATTGAATTACAGAATTTCAGAGTTGAAAGGAAACAGCTGATCTAACCCTATCTACCCACCTCTTTCCAATCCCTTCTACAGTATAGCTGACTCGTGGTCACTCTGCCTTTGCTTGAAGACTCCCAGTAAGGCCCTGCCCCTCCCAAGGCAGATCCTTCCCCATCCCCCATTTTTACAGAGTTTCTTCTGGGAGGAAGTTTTATCCTGTTGTTGAGCAGAAGTCTGGCTCTCCCTAATCTTCAGTCACTGATCCTACTTTCCTCTAGGGCCTACTAGAACAATCTAACCCTTTATCCACAACAACCCTTCACATACCTGAAGACAGCTCTTATGTTCCTCTAGGACTTCTCTTCTCCAGGCAAAATATTCCTGGTTCCTTCAACTGATCCTTACAAGGCAGGAGTTCAAGGACCTTCCCTGTCCTGGGGGCTCCCTGCTGGATGCTCTCCATCATATATATTTTTTGCTTTTTGGAGGGGCAATTGCAGTTAAGTGACTTGCCCAAGGTCACATGGCTAGTAAGTGTTAAGTGTCAGATGCTGAATTTGAACTCAGGTCCTCCTGAATCCAGGGCTGATGCTCTATTCACTTCGCCACCTAGCCACCCCCCACTCTCCATCTTATTGAGGTCCTTCCTGAAATGATCCTGAATTGGGGTGTCCAGGATTGAACACAACGCTCCAGGTGTTGTCTGACCAGAGCAGAGGTGGGCAGGACAGTCACTCCCTTATTCCTAATGCCATGGCCTTCTTAAAGAAGCCTAAGATGCTGTTAGTTTTTTGGCCATTACATC
This sequence comes from Gymnobelideus leadbeateri, assembly GCA_011680675.1. Taxonomy (NCBI): domain Eukaryota; kingdom Metazoa; phylum Chordata; class Mammalia; order Diprotodontia; family Petauridae; genus Gymnobelideus; species Gymnobelideus leadbeateri. The sequence continues at coordinate 58,974 of WOXC01003992.1, read as the reverse complement.
CTACTGTTGCCCTATGTAGAGTGTGGTCCCTTTCCCTAGACCTTTATAATACTCACAGATGATCCACCATCTACAGGTTCATCACTATTCTGGATTCCAGAATTTGTCCTGACCATAAGATCACCTGAGAGGCAGGATTTGGACCCAGATCTGTCCTGACTCCAAATGCAATGCTATTTCTGCAGCACTATAACTCTTAGATTGTCTGCTCCTATATAAGGACACTGGGTCAGAACTTACTAGCACTTTGGTCTCCCTCTGACTTTGCACCTGAGTTTTAGTAATTGGTTTTCAGGCTTGGTTCTCTCCTAGGATAGTTTCTACAGGGCTGGGCCAAGTCAACCAGCTTTTGTTAAGCACTTACTATGTTCCAGGCAGTAAGTTAATCACTGGGAATATAAATACACATAAAAATAGACACAGTCCCTGATCTTAAGGAGCTTATATTCTCTTGGGGGGGGTTGTGTTTGTCCTTCATTTTTTAAGAGGACCATGGCATCAGGGAAATGGTGACATGATTTGCAGTTGACTTTGATTTGAGTGAGGCAAGGCTGTGCAAGGTCACCAGCCTCACTTTCTCCTCTGGAGCCATCTGGGTCCAGGGGCCAGATATTCATCAGGAAGACTGGAGATGGCCCAGGATGCAATTCGAGACACTGGCCTTTTTAGGCTAAGGTCTTGGGATGATGTAACACATAAAAGGAAGTGGAAAAAGGGAGGGGGAGATGATGATGCCTGGTGTAAGGGCATGGTAGAGAAAGTCTGAGAGAGTCAGAAGTACAGCCTGGAGAGGGATCAAGATATGACTGGCCAGGGTGTCCTCCTTAAAATGTTGGTTTTGAGAGGAATCAGCCAGAGGGAGAGGCTGAAGGGGCAGTCTTAGATGTTAGAGATTCATATGGACTCACTAAGTCCACTCTTACAGAATGGATATATTATTGAGGCAGCTAAGTTGCAAGGTAGATTCTGAGTAGGAACCTGGAAGAACAGAGTTCAAACCCTGCCTCAGGCACTTATTAGCTATGTGACCCTAGGTCTACCAATTGATTGTGGTGAGGATGTCAGTTGGTCAATAAACATTTAGCTAAGTACCTACCATGAGTCAGGCACTAAGTTAAGCACTGGACATATAAGCAAAGGTGAAATATGGTCCCTGATCCCAAGAAGCTCACAATCTAATGGGGGAGATAACATGCAAACAACTGTGTACACACAAGCCGTGTGCAGGATAAATTGGAGAGAAGCAACAGAGGGAAGGTACTAGAATTTAAGGGGGATCAAATGAGATAACAAATGCAAAGCATTTTGTGAACCTTAAAGCATTATATAAATGTTAGTTATTATTATTCCAGTAGAAAAGAGGGCTGGCTGTAAAGCCAGGACACCTGAACTTGAGTCCGTGGATTGGGTAACATGCTGCCCCCCATTTCTATCCACTCTGCATTTTTTCCTTGCCTCTTGTGTCTTTATAAGAATTCTGACACCTGTTTCCTGGCCTCTCCAGTGCTACAAAAGTCTTCCATTGAGCTTCCTGGGTCATATGATTGCAGTTTAAAAAAATTATTTATTTACTTTTAATTTACAACATTCAGTTCCACAAGCCTTTGAGTTCCAAATTTCTCCCCCTCCCCCTCCCCCCCTTCCCCCATGGCAGTATGCCATCCAATATAGGTTCTACAAATACCTTCACATTAAACATTAGTCAAGTTGTAAAGAAGGATTATAACCAATGGGATGAACAATGAGAAAGAAGGAACAAAACAAAACAAAAAAGAAATAGAGCAAAAGAGTCTGCTTCAATCTGCATTCAGACTCTAGTTCTTCCTCTGGATGTGGATAGCCCTCTCCATCATGAGTCTTTTGGAGTTGTCTTATAGCATTGCTTTGCTGAGGGGAGCCCAATTTATCAAAGTCAGTCACCACAAATATGATGTGTCTGGAACTGTGTACAGTGTTCTCTTGGTTCTGCTCCCCTCACTCAGCATCAGTTTATATAAGTTTCTCCAGGTTATTATGAAGTCCATCTGCTCCTTATAGCACAATAGCATTTCTTATAGCACAATAGAATTCTGTTACATTCATATACCACAACTTGTTTAGCCATTCCCTAACTGATGGGCATCCCCTTAATTTCCAATTCTTTGCCACCACAAAAGGGCTGCTATAAATATTTTTGTACACATGGGTCCTTTTCCCACTTGTATGTTCTCTTTGGGACACAGTCCTAGAAGTGGTATTGCTAGGTCAAAGAGTATGCACATTTTTATAACCCTTTGGGCATAGTTCCAAATTGCTCTCCAGAGCAATGGTTAGATCATTTGGTTGGATCAGTTGGATGGTTAGAATCAGTTCACAACTCCACCAACAAAGCATTAGCGTTCCAATTTTCCTACATCTTCTCCAGCATTTATCATTTTCCTGTTTTGTCATATTAGCCAATCTGACTGATGAGATGTGGTACTTCAGAGTTGTTTTGATTAGCATTTCTTTAATCAATAGTGATTTAGAGCATTTTTTCATGTGCGTATAGATATCTTTAAATTCTTTCTCTGAAAACTGTCTGTTCATATCCTTTGACCATTTATCAACTGGAGAATGACTTGTATTCTTATATATTTAACTCAGTTCTCTGTATACTTTAGAAATGAGGCCTTTATAAGAAACACTGGCTGTAAAAATTCTTTCCCAATTTTCTGCTTCCCTTCTAATCTTGGTTACATTGGCTTTGTTTGTACAAAACCTTTTCAATTTTTTTTTTTTGCTTTTTGGAGGGCAATTGGGGTTGAGTAACTTGCCCAAGGTCACACAGCTAGGTTTTTGTTTGTGTGTGTGTTGTGTCTGAGGTCGGATCCGAACTCAGGTCTTTCTGACTCCAGGGCCGACGCTCTACTCACTGCGCCACCTAGCCACCCTCTACCTTTTCAATTTAATGTAATTAAAGTTATCCATTTTGTGTAATTTAATCTCTCTTCTTCACTTCAGGCTAACTAGAAAAAAAAATCTCCACCATGTCCCACCACTTCCTCATAGCCGAATTTGTCTTCTAGTTCTTATGACTGAATTCTAAACAACACCTTCCACCCCCCCACAACTATACTGAAATGTTCTCACTGAGGTCAATAATGAATATTCCCCCATCAAAAGTAAGTTCCTTGGGGGCTGGGACTGTTTTCATTTTTCAGGTTTGTATCTCCAACATCTAGAACAGTGCCTAGTAAGTGCTTAATAGTGGATTGATGGATTTCCCTAATCACCAAATCCTACATTCTCCTTTCAGTCCTTATCCCTTTTGACCTCTCTGTGAATTTTGTCACTGGTGACTGCTTTGTCACTGCTCCATGAAGAAGGTGGGTTTCCTTCCATCTCTCTTACGTTTTGCTTCCTTCCACAGTAGCCCTTAATTTTTTTTTATTCTGAATTTAACATTCTCCCTCACCCCCAAGTAACATTTTCAAATCCAAATGGCTAAATACCCAAAATATTTTCAAATACACTAGAAGAGGGCTGTATATAAAATTGTGAGTTCCATGTCACTTGCCTGTTTAAAGGAAAAATATAATAAATTCAACCTGTTTCTTTCAAAACTGTTCTGCATGTGTGGGCTTCCTTCTGGACACCCTTCCATCATCTCATATGTACACTTTAAGATGTTTCAGTGGCTCTATTCTTTTTTCCTTTCTTTTCTTTTTGGTATCACCAAAAGTGGGTCCCCAAGGCTCTTGGTTTCAATCCGGTTTGATCCATCAAGGTTCATTGTCTTTTGTCACTCGGCATTCTCTCCTTTGGGATCTTACTCGCTTCCACCAATTTAACTACCCCCTCTCTGCACATGACTCAGCAGTCTATCTGCAGATCTGTCTTGTCTTTTGAGCTCCAGGCCTGCAACTCCAATTGCCTACAGCCTATCTCCACTTGGGTTTGTTCTCAGTGCCTCAAATGCAACCTGTCCAAACTTGGGGTGTGCTGGAGCCAGCTCATACAGCATTGTGAAGGCTTGTTAAGTTTTCAATGTTGTCATTTTCCTAATTATTTTTCTGGAATTTTCCATTCATCTCGAGGTCCAGAACCCTGGACCACTGTCTAGCTTTTACTCAAATAAACAAATAAACCATCTGCTGGGCGGTTTCATGCCCACAGTCTAACCTCTAGTTCGTAGGCCTCTCCAAACCCAAGAATTCTAGGAAATCCACAGTTCAGTTTGCTTGATCTCTGTAGCTATTCTTCTGAGTAAGAGGAGGAATGTATACAACGCAATCTAGTTCATAATGGTATGTGAGAAGGTTGACCTTGGTCTTAACAGACTGCATTTTAAAATCTTCTCTCTGACACTTACTCCTTTGTGTGACTTTGGACAAATCACTTTACCTCTATGGGCCCCAGTTTCTCCATCTACCAAAAAGGGTTCTAAACTTGTTGTTCAGTAATGCTGAACTCTTCATGACCCCATTTAGGGTTTTCTTGGCAGAGACACTGGAGTGGTTTGACATTTCCTTCTCCAGATCATTTTATAGATGAGAAAACTAAGGCAAACAGGGTTAAGTGACTTGTACAGAGTCACAAGCTAGTAGATATCTAAAGCTGGATTTGAACTCAGGAAGAGAAGTCTTCCCAACTCCAAGTCTTGTGCTCTATCCATTGTGCTACCTAGCTTCCCACACCATCTAGGTGCCCAGTACTGAACTAGATGATTTCTAAGGTACCCTCTAGCTATCAGTCTGTGATACTATGATTTATGGAAAGCCATCAACAAGAACCCAGGATGAGAAGACAGTTGTAATCAGTACCAGTGAAGGGATTACACACAACAAGGTCTTGTGAAATATCAAAATCATTTGTAATATCATTATTTTTTCAAGTGGAGCATCTATCTTTCATTCTCCAGAGGGTGAGAGGTGATATTATCTTCATTTCTGTAAGCATAATGGCTCCACCATTTGGTAGTTTGTGGACCCTTCACCTTTCTCAGTGCCTTCCTCCTAAGATTCTTTCCAGTTCTAAAGTTGTGATTTTGTGATGGTTGGCTCCCACATCCAGTCATTAGGTGAAGATTCAGGGATTCTATACGCAGGATCACAGGGTCTCTAAGGCCCTTTCCAACTCTGACATTCTATGATTCGATGAAGATGGAAGGATACAATGGAGTGCTTAAAAAATACATTCTATTTCGTTAGAGTGAGGAGTGTGGTGCCTTTGAAAAAGTTAAATCTGGAATAAGAGGAATTAGGTTCTTGACTCTGTTGCTTGATATGGCCTTAGGCAAGTCACTTAACCACTTTAGGTTTCCATTTCCTTAGCTTAAAATGGGCAGGGAGTGTGGTGTGGTGGTGGTTTGATCTAGACAGCTTCTAAGCTCCCTTGGAGTCCTGAATCTCTGATGCAGAGATCTAATCCCGACTTTTGGAACACGACGGTAGTATGTTAATATCAGTATGTCCAAAACTCAATTCATTATCTTTCTCCCTCTGCCTGCCCCTCTCACCCCCAATTTTACAGTTACTATTGAAGTTATCATCCTTGAATTCTCACTCTCTCATCTTTCAAATTCAGTGTATTGACAGGAGCCATTGATTTTACCTTCATAATATATCTCGCGTATGTCATACATGTCTGCTGATTTTCTGTTATTGTTGTTTGGCTGTTTTCAGTCATGTCTGACTCTTCATGACCCCATTTTTGGGGTTTTCTTGGCAAAGATACTGGAGTGGTTTGTCATTCCTCCTCCAGCTCATTTTACAGATGAGACTAAGGCAAGTAGGGTTATGTGACTCGTCCAAGATCACACAGCTAGTAAGTGTCTGAGGGTTTGAACTCGGGAAGGTGAGACTTCCTGCCTTTAGGCCTGGCTCTCTATCCACTGCACCGCCTGGCTGCCTGCTGCTGATTTCACCTTCATAATATCTCATATATCTCTTTGTATATGTCTTTCCTCTAACACTGTCATCACCCTGGTATTGATTCTTCTTACCTTATTGCAATAGCCTTCTGGTTGGTCTGCTTGCCACAAGTCAGTCCAGTTCATCCTTTGTTCATCTGCCCAAGTGATCTTTCTAAAGTGCAGTTTTGACCATGTGGCCCCCATACTTAATACACTTCAGTGGCTCCCCCAGGAGCAAATATAAAACCATATTGTTGGCAGTTAGAGCCTTTTATAACCCACCCCCATTTTCTAGTCTTTTTTTAATATTTTTTTTCTTTTTTGGAGGGGGTAAGGCAGGGCAATTGCAGTTAAGTGACTTGCTCAAGGTCACCCAGCTAGAAAATGTTAAGTATCTGAGGCCGAATTTGAACTCAGGTCCTCCTGACTGTAGGGTCAGTGCTCTGTTCACTACATCACCTAGCTGCCACACTTTCTAGTCTTCTTACACTGTACTTCCCACACATAGCCTTTGATCCAGTGATGCTGGCTGTTCTTCATACAAGACATTATACCTCTTGAGCAGGATTTGCACCAGCCATCTTCTTTCCCAGAATTCTCTCCCTACTGGCTTCCCCAAGTTCCTTCAAGTCTCAGCTAAAATCCCACCTTCTTTCAGAATCCTTTCCTGGTTCCCTTATGCTAATGCCTTCCCTATATCGATTATTTCCAAATCATCCTGTATGTAGTTTATTTGTATGCAGTTGTTTGTGGGTTGTCTCCTCCATTAGACTATTAAGTATACAAGATGGTTGATGGGATGGGAGAGGCTGGAGGCAGAGAGACCATTGAAAGTTGCTACAGTCATTCCTGGGAGAGACGGGGACTTGGCTGTGGGAATGAAGAGTAGTAGACAGAGAAGAAGAGTTTTGAAGGCAAGCAGAGAGAACTGGGATGGATGTGTTTGATGAGAGAGGAAGGAAAAAAGGTAACTGCCCCAGAAAGTCAAACCTATGGTCTTGTCCTCCTTAGCAGTAGCCTTTAATCATTGAGCTAACCTGTCGGACAGTCAAAGAAAAGTGTCTTACAGTGGAAAGATAGCAGCATGGCTTTGAGTGCTTTGAAATTTCCACATCCTTTCCAGGCTTTTCTTCCCCTAGACTCAGCATGGCAGAGCCCTGCCTTAGGATCAAAGAATGCCCAACCTGTCCGGGTCCCCTCTATCTACAGATGAAGGAGCTGAGGCTCTGAGAGGAAAACCAATCTGCCTATAATCACCCAGAGAATCTGTGTCAGAACCAAAAGCTGAATGTTGGCCTTCTGACTCCCAGTCCAGCACTCTTTTTACCACCTGGCACAGCCCTCCCTTGGCTGCTTCATTGGAAGGCTGGTGGGCTCAAACGAACAAAAGTTTCCATTGAAAACCACCAGCATGCTGATTTTGAAAAGGACTCTGTGGAAATCCTAAAGCCTTGGTGATGTTTTGTATTCCTGGCTGGAAACTTCCTCAACCTCAGTGCAGACTTGACCCTCGGGAGAATTTTTTTGTTTTTCTTTGTTTATCTTTTTCTGCCTTAAAAAGCTGGGATTGGCTTTCTCCCTCACATTGCATTCTGATCAGCTCCTCCCAAAGCAGCCCAAGCCCTGGAGTGTGTCTGGGGTATAAATCGGGTGCTATAATCATCAGGATGATTAAATTCAAAAAAAGGAGAAGCCCTGCCTCCCAAACTGCGACATGAAGATTGCAAATTTAAATACACAGACGTCAGGAAATGTTGAAGTTACAGATCTCATAAAAATGTTAATTTGTTCCCATTTTACACATGTTGCACTAAAGATTACTAGCGGGTCTGTTAAATGCATACTTAATAAATACCATATGGAGTGCAGATGAGCTCACTTAGCTCAAAGCTGTTTACATCCTCATGGAAACTTCCCCAATCACAGAAAACCTTTTGCCTCCTTTTCTTCAAGCATTCCATATTCTTAGGGAATCTTCTGAATCTCAGAAGAGCATCTAGAATCCCATTTAAACCTTCCACATCCTTGTGGAATCTTCTGCATTCTTTGATAAGCTTCTGAATCCTCATCTATGCTTCTATAACCTTGTAGAACCTTTTGAATTCTGGAAGAACACGGAATTCTCCTCTGAGCTTCCACAGGCTCAGAAAAGATCCTGCAGCCTTGTAGAACATTCTGAACTTCCCTCAATCCTTCCAAATTATTATAGAATCTTCTAAACTCTAGATAAAGGTCAAAAGAGAGATCTGACCATGTCACCCTACCCTAACACATACATATACAGTCACTCAAACACCTTCTGTGGCTCCCTATTGTCTCTGGGAGAAAATGTGAACTCCTTTGCCTGATATTTGAAGCATGCCACAATCCAGCTACATCATCTCACTTTTCTTCCCTTCATATAATTTTGTTCCAGTCAAATGGGTCTACTAGTTTTTGCTGGATGTCACTCCACTCTGCATCTGTTGTTCTGCCTTTTCTCAACTCCAGGGAATGAGATGCTCCTCCCAAGTTACCATACTACTAACTTCAGCCTCCTGTCCTGTTTGACTGAAGGGCTGGAGGGTAGGATATCAAACTCCCCCCAATGCCTTCCTTTATGCAGGGTGGAAACTGGACATTTTGGTTCACTTTTCAGCTTTTTCTCTTCCTGGTTTCAAGTTCATGGAACAATATGCCCCTGGTTTCTCCCTCACTCTAGTTTTTCTGCTTCCTTTTTCATGTTATTTTTCCCCATTAGATTATAAACTCCTTGAGGGCAGGGATTATCTTTTAAAAAGTTAATTGTATCCCTAGCACTTAGCACCAGTGTGTGGCATATAGTAGGTGCTTAATAAATGTTTATTAGATTAGATTAGATTAGATTGACATTCTATCTCCTGCCTCCATGACTGGGCAAAAGAGTTTCCCCATGTCTGGAATGCGCTCTCTTCCCACATTCCCCTTGTAGAACCTGTAGTTTCCATGATAACACAACTCAAATGCTAGTCTCTACTGGAGAATTTTTATGCCATCACCATTGTTCTCTCCCTCTTGTAATTACCATTTCACTACTTTGTTTATATTTTGTATTTATTTGTGAGCCTCTTGTATCCCTTCAGCAAAACATAAGCTCCTGAAGACATATTTTCATTTTTCTCTTTGTAACTCAGTGCCTTGAAAACATAAACCAATCAATAAGTACTTGGTGAGCACTGTTGTATTCCAAGTGAGGTAGAAGGAGGAGTTAAGACTAATTTTGAGGTTGTAAGCCTAGAAGACTGGGAAGATGGTGGTGCTCTTGACATAAAGAAGAAAATTCAGAAAAGGGATGGTATGGGGTGGAAAGATAAGGAGATTTGTTTTGGCCATGTTGACTTTGAGATGCCTATGGGACATCCAACTCAAAATGTTCAATAACTGATTAGGGGTATGGGACTAATGCTCAAGAGACACTGAGGCTGCAGTCATAGATTTGGGAATAATATTCAAAGGATGATTATCAATGCATGGAAGCTGATAAAGTCATCTAGAGAAGATTGTAGAGAAGAAGGCAGAGTCATGGAGTACCTTCACAATTAGGAAGTTGGATGTGGATGGTGATCCAGCAGAGAAGAGTAAGAAGGAGAAACTAGGCAAGAAGGATGGGGGGAGGGGGGAGACACACAGAGAGAGATGGAGAGAGAGAGACAAAGAGACATAGAGAGAGAGAGACAGAGAAAGAATCAGAGAGAGAGACAGAGACAGAGACAGACACAGACACAGAGAGACAGAGAGACAGAGAGACAGAGACAGAGATAGAGACAGAGAAAGGATAAAACTCCAAAGACTAGAGAGCATCTAGGCACAGGGGTGGGGAACCTGTGGCCTCAAGGTCACATGTGGCCCTCTAGGTTCTCAAGTGCAACTGTTTGACAGAATACAAACTTCAGAGAACAAATAGCCTTAATAAAAGGGTTTGTTCTGTAAAATTTGGACTCAGTCAAAAGACTCACCCAAGGACTTAGAGGTCCATGTGTGGCCTCAAGGCTGTAGGTCCCCCATTCCTGAGGAGAGGGTGGTCAAGAGGGTCAAATACTGTGGAGAGGTCAAGAAAGATGAATACTGAGAATAAGCCATCAGATTTGGCAACTGTAACTTTGAAAGGAGCAAGATCCATAGAACAGTGAGATTGGAAGACAAATTATAAGGGTTGAGAAGAGCATGAGAGAAAAAGTGGAGGCAGTCACTGTAGACTGTGTTTTCTAGGAGATTGGCTATGAACTAAGGGGAAATATAGGATGATGGCTTGATGAGAGGGGAAAGTCAAATGACATTGTTGTTTTTTAGGAGAGACTTGAGTGCTTAATGAATTCCCATTGTATTAAATTCCAAATTATTTTTGAATTTAATAAGTTCTTGTAGAATATTCAAAATTGTCCCTAAAACCTCTATGTGTCATAGAATTTTGTGCATTTTCTTAAATCACCCTGAATTCTTCTTTTCAAACCATGCATATTCTTTAGGGGCTTCTTGCATTTCCACAGAGCCTTTCAGAATTTCCTCCTCTAACTTCCCTTTTCTTATAAAGTTTACCAGATTTTTATGCAATTTTCATTTTTATAGAACTGTCAATAGCACCATAGGAACCTGGACATTCTTCTCTGAAGAACTTGCTATAGATTTCTCTTTAGATGAAAGTTGAAACCTTCCCTTTCTTATGAAATCTTTTCCATGTTTATAAAACTGTCTAAGTTATATGACAAGTGGAAGACTTTATATGAAAAACAGGTCAGTCAGTCAATAAATATTTGTTGAACACCTACTATGTACTTAATAGTACTGTACTAAGTGCCAGGAATACAAAGAAAAGCAAAAGGCATTACTTGCTCTCAAGGAGCTCACAGTCTAGCGGGGGGACAACATTCAAACATCTGTGCATATCCAAATAAGATATATACAGGATAAATAGGAGACTATCACCAGAGGGGAGGCCCAAGCATTAAGGAGGACCAGAAAGGTCTTCTTGTAAAAAATGGGATTTAGCTGGATTTGAAGGAAGCCAGGGAAATCAGAAGTTGGACATCAGGAAGGAGAAAATTCCAGGTGTGGGAAATTGCCAGTCAAAATGCCTGGAGGCAGGAGATGGAGTGTCTTGTTCAAGTGAAAACAAGGAGGCTAGTGTCACTGGGTCACAGAATACATGGGAGGTGTGTTACTTACCTTAAAAAGAAACTGGAAAGGTAGAGAGGGGGGCAAGGTTATGAAACCAAATAGAAGATTTTGTATTTGATCCTGGAGTTGAGAGGGAGCCACAAGACTTTATTGAGTAGGGGGAGTGACATGGTCAGACTTGCACTTTAGGAAAATTACTTTGACAGCTAAGTGGAAGATGAACCAGAGTGGGGAGGGGCAAAGTAGGGATGCCAACCTTTTGAGTTTGACTATTATATTTTGACTATTACAATAGTTTAGCTATGAAATGTTGAGGGTATTTCTTTAATAACATTTCTATAATCACACCAAAAATTCCATAAGAATGGGGAAGGCAGGAGATGAATGAGATGGTTAAAGAATGAGATGGTTAAAAGAAGAAAGAATATAAGATGTCATGTTCAGAAGTTAAATGCATATGAAGAAATCCAAGAATGGGGACAAGGAAGAGGACACATAATGGAAAGTTTTGGGGGAAGACTGTCAGAGCTAAAACCAGAAATTATGTCATTGGAGTATACTACAGACCACCTGAATAGCTAGAGGAAATATATGAGGAGTGGAAGAAACAAATCACAAGCCATGAAGGGAAGCATGCCACAATAGCAATGGGGACCTTCAGTTATCCAGATAGTCCCTCCCTTTATCTCTTTCTCTCTGTCTCCCTCTCTTTCAGGTTGTATCTAGTTCGTTCTCCCTCTTCTTCTCCCTCCTTTCTGCCTCTCTGCCTTTCCTTTCACTCTCTTCCCTTCCCTCTTTCTTTTCTTAGTTCATCCCTTCCCCTACTCTACCAAAAATATAATAGCTAATATTTTTATTTTCCTTAACAATAATTTCATCCTTTAAAAATAGAGGAACCCAAAAGGGGGAAATTCTATGTTGGATCTGATTCACATCAGCTAAGAGGAACTGGTTTCTAGGTTTGAAATGCTAAGAGATGTGACCACTATATCTTCGAATTTGTAATAGTGAAGGCACAGAAAAATGGGCTTGTTATCCTAATAGAACGCACATTCCTTGAAGGCAAGGACTGTTTCACTTTTTTCTTTGTCTTCTCAGTGACTAGCATGAAGAGATAATATATAATATACTATACTATACTATACTATAACATAACATAACATAACATAGTATAATATATATATAATATATATATATATAATATATATAATGTAAATGCTCATTGAATTGAAATAGTATGAGAAGCACTCCTCAGCACTCCAACTGCCATATCTATGCCTTGGCACTAGTCATCCCGCATGGCTACAGCACATGCTCACTTCACTTACACCTCTTGGAATCTCTAGTAACCGTCAAGACTCACCTCAAGTACCTTCTTCTACAGCAAGTCTTTGCTCACTCCTCTAGCTCCTAGTACAATTCCTTCACCATCACCCCATCTCCTTGTATGTATTTGTACAGCCCTACATATATGCATGTTGTTTTTGCTAATTAAATGTAAGTTCCTTGAGGGCAGGGGCTAATTTTTCCCCTTTATATCCTCTGAGCTTAGCACAATGCTTGACACATAGCAGGGGTTTAATAAATATTTGATTGATCCATTGAGAGCAGATTTCAAAGAGTTCAGGGAACATACAGGTAAGATCTCATAGCCAAACATTTCATGAGGGGTCAGCCCGTGGAGAGAAGCTCTCGAGGATGGAATTCTGGTGACATAAAAAGAATAATATCATGAGGGAAAAAAGTGAAATTGTCTAAAGAGACCAATGTGGATGCACAGAGACCTAGATAGTAAACATATTTTTGAATAGCACATACAGAAGATAGAAATAAAGGTAGTTAATGGAGAGTGAAAGCAAAATCAAGGTGTTGGTTGTGAGAACAATGTAATAAGCCAGGAAGTTCCTAATGATCTGGAACTGATAGGGAAATATCAAGACAGAAAAAAAGATTTTTTTTAGCTATTTGTGGGGGGGAGGGCAGAAGAGAAGTCACAAAGTTTAGGATACCTGTGTGGCATTGAGATGGGAAGGTAATAAAATGACAGAGAGAAGGTAAACCTGCTTCTCTTTTATTTTGGTTCTGCTTTCCTTGTCAAGGTGAATGATCTCTGGATTTGAAAAGACAAAACAGAAAGGAAGAATGGAGAATTGACACACAAGATCATTAAGGAAAGCTATCTGTGCTTGCTCAGTTAAAATCAAGTGAATTATATCTAGGCTGATGAAAGAATGGGGAGATGCAACTGGCAGAAACCACTGTTAGTGATTTTTTGAAAGATGGCAAAGAATGGAAAAAATGCTTACAACTGGAAAAGGGCATACATGTAAAGGGGACAAGAATGGAGTCTGCCAACCATAGGACAGAGATTTTTATATTCATTCAGGATTCAATTCTAGAACACAGTCTTAAAGGAATTAATGCTTAATTAATAAAGAAGCAGTGATTACAAAGAGGTTTCTTCAAGACCAGGTCATGCCAAACTTAGTTCAGTTCCTTTTTTTTGATGAAATTACCAGACAGGATGACAGGAATACTGTAAATAGAATTTATCTCTGCTTTTAGCAAAATGTTTGATAAAGTCCCTTTTCCTTTAGAAACATGATAGAGAGATCTAAACTAAACATTAATACAGGCTAAGTGAACTTTAGTTGATTTGGCTGGATTCAAAGACTAGTCATGAATAGTGCAATGTCAGTTAAGAAGGAAGTCATTAGTACAGTGCCCTAGGTATCTATCCTTAGCTTTCTGAGGTTAAGCATGTTCTAAATGTCATTTTCAATGACATACTTAATGATTTAAAGGAATAGGTGGTGTGCTTAGCAAATTGTGGAGGGTACAAAGTTGGGAAGAACGGTCAACATGTGTGACAACAGTCAGGATTAAAAAGTATCTCGACAAGTTAGAACATTGGGAGAAATCTAATAAGATTAAACTCACTAGGGATAACTATAAAGTTTTATTCTTAGGTTAAAAAAAGAATCAGTTTTACTAGTTGAAGGTAAGCAAAGCATGACTTGATAGCAATTATTCTCAAAATTATCTGGGAATTTTATTGGACTGTAAGTTTGAGATGGCTGCCAGCCAGTCAGTCAATAAACATTTATTAAGCACTGACTATATAGCAGACACTGTGCTAAGCCCTGGGACACTGGGTTAAGAAAAAAAGTGCTAACCCAATCCTAGGCTGCATTAGGGTTTAGAAGCATGATAGCCCTGTTGTACTCAAAACCCATTTGAAGTATTGTCTTCCATTGTGGGAACCAGTTCAGGAAGAACATTGATAAGTGTCTAGAAGATGGTCATTAGTATATGAAGGGCATTATGATCTTGCCATAGGAAAGTCTCTAGGGCAAGGAAATGCACAATCTTTTTTTTTTTGCTCTTTGGAAGGCAGTTGGGGTTAAGTGACTTGCCCAAGGTCACATGGCTAGTTTTGTTGTGTTAAGTGTCTGAGGCCAGATTTGAACTCAGGTCCTCCTGACTACAGGACTGGTGCTCTATTCACTGTGCCACATAGCTGGCCCTGAAACACACAATCTTTATGGGCAGCCTATTCCACTGTGGGATAATTTGTACTTTTAGAAAGTTTCCCCCCCACTATGTTTAGATGATTTGTCTATGTAGCATTTATCCTACTAGACTGAAAGTTCCATGAGGACAAGAGCTGTGTCTCATTCCTCTTTGGGTATCCCTATAGAGCCAAGTATAGGCTCCTAGGTATAATAGAGGCTTGTTCAATAAACTAACAAATGAATGAATAAATGAAACAAACCATCTAGGATCATTCAGTGTAGAGGCAAATATAGTTACTTTTTTCATCACTATATTACTATGCCCACAAAGTCTACCTACCTGTACTCCATCATGCTGTCACCCCAGGTACCTTCCCCAATACCCCTGTGTAATTTCCTTTTCTGCATTGTCTTTCTCCATTAGATTATAAATTCCTGGGGCGGAGCCAAGATGGCGGAGTAGAAACAGCTAGTCCAAGCCTCTCTGCCCCCAGATTCTCCACAAACTATGTAAAAAAGGACTCTGAAAAACTTCTGGAGCCCCAGCACCCACAGAACGACACAGAGAAGCTAACCTCCCGCTGAGGACAGCCCAGCACCCTGCAGGAAGGACCAGCGCAGCGGTCTGGGAGCCGGCAGCGCGCAGAGCCCAGAGCGCAGAGCGCAGGAGCTGAGCCTAGCCAAGCCCAGGTCCACGTGAGCCGAGGTTTTAGCCCCAGGGCGGCAGGGCCAGCAGCCGGCTGGAGGAACCCCAGAACACCAGGAACTGTGGTGACCCCAGAATTATCAACATAGACTTGCCTAGGACAAAGTAAGAGGTTAGTGTCCTATGGACTTTGGGACCTGTATTTGGGGAATGCGTCAGCTCCCTCCCCTGGGGGCTAGAAGCCGCTGAGGAGACACGCCATTGTGTAGTTTTCAGAGGCATTTCCGGCTCCCAGCCTACAAATCGTGGGGAGATCCAGCGATCAGTCTTGGGGGGTAATCGCTCTTGCTTTAACCTCCCTGGATCTGGATTGTGATCTAGGGTGGAAGTTGTGGGTGGGTTTACAGCTTGCCAGAAACGGAAGTTGCCCCCCACACGTTCGGGACGAAAATTCCTCTATCTGGCCTTAAAGCCATAGTGTGGCAACAAGCCCAAAAGTCAAGCAATTAAGTGGCAACATGCCAAGGCAAAGGAAACAGAAAAATGCAACCCTAGACTCCTATTTTGGGGGCATAGAGCGGGAAAAGGACTGTGAGGTCAGAAGTCCTGCTCCAAAAGCCCCAGGGGAAAACATGAGCGGGTTGCAGGCCATAGAGGACCTTAAGAAGGACTTTAAAAATCAAATAAGAGAAGTGGAGGAAAAATTGGAAAGAGAAATGAGAAGGATGCAGGAAAAGTATGAAATGAGGGTCAACAGCCTGACTGAGGAAAAACAACACCTTAAAAAATAGACTAACTCAAATGGCAAAGGAGGCCCAAAAGGGCAATGAGGAGAAGAATGCCTTAAAAAGTCGAATTTGCCAGATGGAAAAAGAATCTCAAAAGTTCACTGAGGAGATTCATTCCTTCAGAGTTAGACTGGAGCAAATGGAAGCTAGTGACTTTATGAGAAATCAAGATGCTGTTAAGCAGATCCAAACAAATGAAAGATTAGAAGGCAATGTGAAATATCTCATGGGAAAAACCACTGACCTGGAGAATAGATCCAGGAGAGACAATTTAAAAATTATTGGACTACCTGAAAGCCATGATCAAAGAAAGAACCTAGAAATCACCCTTCAAGAAATTCTCAAGGAAAACTGCCCTGATGTTTTAGATCCAGAGGGCAAAATAGAGGTTGAAAGAATCCACAGATCACCTCCTGAAAAAGATCCCAAAAAGAAAACTCCCAGGAATATTATAGCCAGGTTCCAGAATCCCCAGATCAAGGAGAAAATACTACAAGCAGCCAGGAAGAAACAATTTCAATATTGTGGAAACACAATCAGAATAGCCCAGGACCTGGCAGCTTCTACACTGAGGGATCGAAGGGCATGGAATATGATATTCCAGAGGGCAAAGGAACTGGGAATGAACCCAAGGGTCACCTACCCAGCAAAACTGAGTATTTTGTTTCAGGGGAAAATATGGTCATTCAGTGGAATAGAGGACTTTCAAGCATTCTTGAGGAAAAACCAGAGTTGAATAGAAAATTTGACATCCAGACACAAGAAGTAAGAGATGCCCTGAGAAGGTAATCAGGGAAAAAGAAATCAAAAGGAACTTATCAAAGTTGAACTATTTACATTCCTATATGGAAAAGCAATAACTGTGACTGATGATATCTTCTCTCACTATGAAAATAATGGAAGAAGGGGGTGGTCATATGAATACATATGTGAATGTGTGTGTATATGGTTACAGTTATATATGGATAGAGGGCATAGGTTGATTTTGTTGGGAAGAGTACTCAAGGGATGAAATTATGAGGTGAGAGAGGAAAGTGGCAAGAGGAGATGGGAGAGACATGGTAGGGTAAACTATCTCATGTAGGGGAAGTGGTTGCAAAGGAGGGGGAGAATAAGGAAGGCTAAAAAGGCAAACCACATTCACATTGAATTTGGTTCAGGGAGAAAATGACATACATACTAAATGGGATATCTCAACCTGCAGCAGGATAGGGGGAAGGGGGATGAGAGGAGGGATGATGGATGGGAGGGCATCCTTGGGGTGAGGGGAGGTTGGAAGTACCCACTATAGAAGAGGGACAGGATCATGTAGGGAATGGACCAGGTGGGGGGTGGGATGAGTGGGAGGGAATTATAAGCAGCCTTGTACAATATATCTACCATGATAATGTTTTGCATAGCTAGACATGTACAACATATACTGAATTACTTATATCCCAAGAAGGAATGGGTGACAAGGGAGGAAGGAAATGGATCTGAAATTCGAGGTCGTAACATTAAATGTTTCAAATATATATTAAATACTATTATTAATACTCTTTTGCCTATAATTGGGAGATAAGATGTGCAGGCATTGGGACACAAAGATTCATCTTCCTCTAATGGAAAAGTCGATGGGGGTATGGGAGAAGGTATGGGAGAGAGCAGATTGGAGGAAGCGATATCTTGTGGGACTGCTATTCTGGGAGGTTGGGTAGGGGAATAATGGGGGGAAAATGATTGTAACTCAAAACCTGGCGGAAATGAATGATGTAAAACAGAAGTTAATAAAGTATTTGTTTAAAAAAAAATACAAAAAAAAAAAATAAATTCCTTGAGGACAGGGACTATCTCTTTTATATTTGTATCCTTGGTACTTAATTTAGAGCCTGGAATATAGTAGGCATTTAAAAAAATGTTTTGACTGACTGATAGCCTGTCTGGCATCAGTGTTGATAAGAATGGCATAAGAAGCTCAAGTCATACTTGATATGCTCTATCCAAAGGCAATGAGATCAGTGTGTGTTCCACCTAGGGAAATAGCTTCACACACCGGGAAAAAGACTGGTTCAAGGCCCAGCTCTGACACTTACTACTCAGCTAGGTCAATTCATTTTCTTCCTTTGTAAGACAAGGGCACAACAATCTCATTTGGCTCTTGTTTTCTTTTAGAAGGCTTTGTAAACCTTAAAAGCACCATAACAATGAGGACTACTGGTATTTCCAGCCTTTGGGTAGTTTTCTTGTAAAGTGTTTGAAATACAGAACAGCTTGGCATTTGAAGGAGTCAGCTTTATAGAATCTTATAGGAGTTTAGACCCTGGAGTGCTAGAGTAAAGTCTGTCTGGGCTGTATTTCCCTACTGGGCAAAATGAAAGGGACTGATCTCTAAGGCATCTCCCACTTTTGACAATCTTTGTTCTGGGGTCTCTTTCCAGCTCTGGCATTCTATGTTCTGAGGTTCCATGAAATAGTGAAAAGAGGTCCTGATTCAGAGTTAGAGGAGTCAGATTTGTATCCCAGCCCTACTGTTCACCATCTGTGACCTTGGGCAAGTAATTTAATCTCTTTGGTTCTCAGTTTTCTCAACTGTAAATTGAGATAGTTGGGCTAGATGGTCTCTAAGGGTCTTTCCAGCTCGAAATAGATGATCCTTCCAACTCCTCCCAATGCCTTCCTTTATAAGAGGGCAGAAACTGTACTTTCAGCTCATTCCATTTTGCATCTGCTTCTCTGCCTGGTTTCAACTCCATGGAACAAGATGCCTCTATGCTAGTGTCCACCCCCCATGCTTTCCTGTCTCCTTTTGGGTGTTATCTTCCCCCATTCCAAGCAGATTGTAAGCTCCTTGAGGGCAGGATCATCTTTCTTTTTATTAATTCTATCAGCACTTAGCAATAGTGCCTGGTACACAGTAGGCACTTAATAAATGTTTATTGGATTAGAAGACTGCTGTTTTGGGTCTCCAAGATCCTGCCCTGCAAGGACGTTCTATGAATTCCTTTTGCATTCCTTTAGGCTTTAAACATCCAAAGCCGAGGCCAGCCTCACTTCTTGGTACATTCTTATCTGCAGGCTGATTTTCCCGCAGCATCCTTCTCTGGCGCTAGTGTCAGAGAAAGTTAGTGGAGATCGGGCGCCCTCTGCTGGCAAGTCTTCAGAATGATAACCTTGAGAAAAAGCCGACTAAATCCAAGTTTCTGCCCCTCCCTTTCTAAACTTGGGTTAGAAGGGTTGTCAGGAGGTAGAGAAATTGTGGCCCCCTTTCCTTCCCCTCTGCCCCGGAGAGAGAAACTGGGAAAACCAGAGGAACGCCAAGGGAGGCGGATTAGATGAACGTTTGAAAGAACTGTCTCAATAATAGCCACATTTCTTTTTCCTTTTTAAAAGTGTTGTTTTCTTTTAAATTTGGTAACTCGCAGTAAAAGACAAGACAAAGCAAAACAAGAACAAAGCAACAAAAGACCCCAAGGACTTAAATACATAAACAAACTATATGCTCCATTATTTAGTTTGCTTGAAAATGATTACTTTTTTTTTTACTGTTTTAAAAAATATTACTCTCTTTTGTTTTTATATGATCTCCTTCTCCCATTGTGTGCCCCTGACCTCTTTCACCTAGAGAGTCATCTCCTCTCACAAAGAATTAGGAAAAGAAAGCCTAATTCTGAGCAATGCATCAATCAAGTCTGACAGTATATACAGTATTCCACACCCATGGGCCCCACCTCTGCAAAGAAAGGAAGAAAGTGCATTCTCATATCTCTCCTGTGGGGTCAAGTTTGTTCATTATAATTACACACAGCATTCTGCTTTGATTTTTAAAATGATTATATTAATTTTCATAAGATAACAAAATCGAGACATCTGGTTATCACAGTGGTATAAACTTGGATTCAGGGAGAACTGAGTTTATATCTTGCACTAGATTCTTAATAGCTAATGACCCTGGGAAAGGCACTTCATTTCCTCTAGCCTCACTTTCCTCATCTGTAAAATGGAGATGGTAATGGCAAATGAGATAATACATATAAAGTGTTTTGCAAACCCTAAAGGACTATCTAAAGACTATTTTTATTTTCCTATTCTCCATGTTTCCAGGGCCCCTTGTGAACTTATCCTATTCTGTGTACTTGTTTTTCCTTCAGATTTTAGTGATGAAATCATTATTACAATTGCCAAAGGTTAATAAAGAGTCCCTGATAGTCACACAGGCTGTGATACATTTTTTTTGGACATCAGACACATTGAAAGGCAGCTTGTGGTGAAAAGAGAATGAGCCTTGGAGTACGTGTTGGCTGCAGGTGTCCCAGGCAACTCTCTATGACTGTAGGGTGCAATATACCATTGACCAGGAATTGATCAGAGAAGAGACATGAAACAGAGATGTCAAATGCATGGCCTGTGGGAGGCGTATGCTCCCAAGTGCCAGTTGTAGTTTTAAGCTGTTGGCAAAGTTCTCCATTGTGCCCAGCGTCTCTGTGACTTCCAGTAGTTCATTCAGTTTCTAGAAGCCAGAGCAACTTTAATGGAGTGCAGAGCTGCCAGAATCCTCTCAGGAATGAGGAGGCCCAGACCTCAGATTTCTATCCCTTTGGTCAAGACTGAAACAACGCATCATCTTCTCATATATGTTTATACGGGTTCTAAACCATCCTGACATGACTTGGCAAACCAATGTAGAGGTAGGATCAAGAGAAAAAAGGGCAGGGATATTATATTCCCTCAAAAATTCCTACTGCTGTGCTTGACAGAGATAACTCCCATATCTATAGTGTTTCATAGTTTGTAAAGTACCTTCCTCACAGAATCCCTGAAGGGTAGGTAGTATAAGGATTATTACTCTCATTTTACAGACTGGGAAACTGAGGTTCCCAAAGGTAAAATGATTTGCCCAAAAAAATCACAGTTAATAAGTGAAAGAATTATGACTCCAAACTCAGTCTTCTGCTTGTCAGGCTAGGACGCTGAACACTATATCAAACTGCCTTTCAAAAATGGAATCTTGTACATTTGGGGGGAAGGCTAAGACATGGGGGGGAGAGAAGAAGGGAGCAAAATATAAATGGCCCTACCCTAGAAGTTTGAGGTCTAAATTGAGTCAAATTCTGCCATAGACTTGCTGTGAGACCTTGGACAAGCCACTACTTCTCTGACCCTCAGTTTCTTCATCTTTTAAAAAAATTATTCATTTTATATTTATGGGACAAAACAAACATTTCCATAACAGTATAATAAAAACAGGTTGCACGTGAAACTTCAAGTCTATTATGTTCAACTTGTTATTCCATTTAAATATATAATGTTATCATGTAAATTTCTTCTTTTCTCTTTTTTCTTCCCTTTCCCCATGCTAGGGATTGCTACTATTAGACCATATATAGATATAGATATATAGATATGTGTATGCATGTATATGTATATATGTGTATATATATATATACACATATGTGTATGTAAAATCACTCTATACATACTTTTATTTATCAGCTTTTTCTCTGGATGCAGACAGTATTTCCTTTCATATGTCCTTTGTAGCTAATTTGGGTATTTATAACAGTCAGAATGACTTACCCCCACAAGATTGTTCTTAAAACAACATTGCTGTTACTGTAGACAATGTTTTCTTGGTTCAAATCATTTCACTCTTCATTATTTTCTGTAAATTTTTTCCAGGTTTTTCTCAGATCATCAAACTCATCATTTGTTATTGCATAGTAGTATCACAACATAATCATATACTACAATTTGTTTAGTCATTCCCCAATTGATGGGTGTCCCTGAAACTTCCAGTTCCTTGCCACCACAAAGAGAGCTGCTATAAACATTTTAGAATATATTGGTTCTTTTGCTTTTTCCCTAATCATTTTTATCTAAACATCTTTAAAATGAGAATAATAATACTTGTCCTCCCTCCTCTTTGTTATGAAGATCCAAGTGAGATCATGGATAGGAAAGGATTTTGCAGATTGTAAAGTTCCGTGCAAACATGAAGAGTTATTAATAATTTATCATCATCATCATCTTCACCACCACCACTTTCATTGATATAGGGAATCTTAGGGAATAATTGCAGTACTCTGCAATTATTTGTGTACTTTTTCCTCCCTTCCTTCCCACAATTAGATTGTAAGCTTCCTGAGGCACAAATTGTATTTTCACATCACTAGTGTGAGTTATAGGGCCTTGAACAATGATGGTACTGAGTAAAAGTTTGCTCAATTGACATATTGACTAATTGACATAGAATGACCTCTGAAGGTTCATAGTAGCATAGATCTAGAGTTAAAAGGAATCTCAGAGGCATCTGGTCCAATCTCTTCATTTTACAGATGAGAAAAATGAACCTTGGGGAGATCATTGCTTTCTCAAGGTCCTACAGACAAATGCCAAAGGCAAGACTTGAACCTAGTCCTCTGATTCGAGTTCTTGGACTTTCCCTCATGTTACAGTGGCTTCCATTACTCTGAGAGTTCAGGATTCTAGGTAATATTTTGGTGAATTGAGAGCATTTCAAGGTGCATGAGTTAAGGAATCTGGGGAAATTTTACCTGGGAAAATAAACCTGTGGGAAAAAAAATTGCGTTTCTCTTAACATGGACATGCTACATTGAACCATGTAACTCCTTCGCCTGCATTTGAAGCCTTCCATAGTCTTCTCCAAGATTACCTTCAAATGTAAGAGTATTGCACTTGGAATCACCAAATCTCAGCATTAAAAAGAATCTCAGTGGTTTATCTAGTCTAACCCACATCAGAACAAGAATCCCCTTTACCACCTGCCTGACAAGTAGTATCCAGGTTCTGCTTGAAAAACTCTAGAAATGGAGAGCCTGCTATATTATGAGGGAAGCCAGCCTACTTTTGGATAGCTCTAGTTCAGAAGCATCTCCTGACATCAAGCCTAAAGTGATTTCTTCAACTCCCACACATTGTTCATAGTTCTGCCATCTGAGGCCAAATAGAAAAAGTCTAATCCCTCCACCATATGATAATTTTTCAAATGCTTGAAGACAATTATCATATTCTCCTTGAACCTTCTATTCTCTAGGCTAAACACTCCCCCCCATTCCTTCAATTGACCCTTAGATGTCATGGACTTAGAATTCTTCACTATCCTGGTTGCCCTCCTCTGGATAATTCCCAAGTGCTCAATGTCTGCCTTAAAATATGGCACCTAGAATTAAATACAACACTCCAGATATGGTCTGACAAGGTCAGAGTACAGTGAAATGATAACCTCCTTTGTTTTGAGTCTCTCTTAATTTTGTCCAGGATTGCAATAGCATTTATGGCTTCCATATCACACTGATGAATCCAATTGACCTTGTGACCCACTAAAACCACCAGCTCTTGTTTAGGTAAAGCCATATCTAGAAAGGTTGCACATGTTGCACTTGGCAATCTGAGTCTTTAAAAACTCAAGTTTAAGACTTTATAGTCATCAAATTACTAAAATTTCATCTGATTAGATTTGGCCCAATGTTTGAGTCTATCATTCCAGAGAGATCATTTTGGACCCTCACTCTATTATCCAATGTGTTAACTATACCTTCCACCTTTGGTTCATCTGAAAATCCAATATGCATGCCATTTATTCTTTTGTCTAAGTTATTGATGAAAATATGAAGTAGTGCAGGGCCTCAAACAGATTTGAGGGGAGCCTCATGGAACCTTTCCCCAGCTTGACATCAAACTATTAATAATTGTTTTCTTGGTCTGACTGTTCAGCTGGTTTCAAATGATCCTAAAAGCACTATCTCGCATCTTTCCATATTGTTCTCAAGTATAACACAAGTGGCTTTATCAAATAGTTTGCTAAATTCTACGTAGATGATATATAGCATACTGATCTACCAGTCTAACATAGCTGTTAAAAGGGCATAAGTCTATGGTTTGACTTATTATTTTTTTTTTGACTTATTCTTGATGAAACCATCCATCCAGTCTTCTCTCACAAATTGTTTTTGCTGTCTCTGAAACATCTCTCACATTCCAACTCCAGATTTAGCTCATGTAATTCACCTTCTCTACTCTCTTTTATCAATCTCACTGTTTTCCCAATTCTCCCTACTCTTACTATCATTCAAGTCCCAGATAAAGTCTGCCAAACTATGACATTGGGGCCTAGGCCTAGAGTCAGTATGCAAAAATTTTTTTTCACAGACTAGACTAATAGTATTAATCTATTAGTTTGAAATTTCATAGGGATAAGTATAAAATTCTGTGCTTAGGCTCAAAAAATCAATGACACAGGTACAAGATAGTGAATCCACGACTAAACAATAGTTTACGTAAAATTACCTGGAGGTTTTAATGGATTACAAGTTCAGTGTAAATTGGCAAAGTGACATAGCAAACCAAAACACTAATTTAACCTTTGAAGGAATGTCATGCAAAAGAAGTATTAGATATGGAAATATGTTTTGCAAGACTTCATATGTATGGGGCAGCTAGGTGGAACAGTGAGTAAGAGCGCCAGCCCTGGAGTCGGGAGGACCCAGGATCAGTTCCTGCCTCAGAAAATTAGCACCCACACATAAATAAATAACTAGCCGTGTAACCATGAGCAAGTTACATAATCCGAATTGCTTTAAAAAAAAGATTTCATATGTATAATTGTATCATATTGCTTGCCTCCTCAATATGTGGGGGAAGAGTAGGAGGGAAAGAATTCAGAACTCAAATTTAAAAAAAAACAACGCCAAAAAGATAAATGATATGTTGGTCAGAAAAAAAAGCCATTAGATTCATTCTCATTGACCTTCAATGAGACCTTCATTTCAGTAGACAAAACCAGAATTTACTACCTGCCATCCTACAAGGAGTAAAAGATGATTTCATCTAGTATCCTAAGTCTATAGAGGGAGAAACTAAGGCCCAGGAAGGGGGAGTGCCTCAGTCATTATCATACAGGTTAGTAAAAAAGAGTTGGGTTTCAAGTCCAGTCCCCCTAATTCCAAATCTAGTGATACTGATTCTTGAAATTATAGTAAGGCATATTTCGACTTTATGTAAGTAAAATTCATTTTTAGGGGGAGAAGACAAGGCAGTTGGGATTAACTGACTTGCCCAAGGTCACACAGCTATATAAATGTCAAGTGTCTGAGGCTGAATTTGAACTCAGGTCCTCCTGACTTCAGGGCCAGTACTCTATTCACCGCACCACCTAGCTGTCCTGTAAGTAAAATTCTTAACAAAGAAAGTTGTCCAAAGTTGGAATGGACTGCTTCAGGGGATCTTTCAACAGAGGCTGGATGACTATTTGTCAGAGATATTATAGAGATGATTTCTATTCAGGTGTGGGTTGGACTAGAAAAACCTCTGATATCCCTTTTAACTATTATGCCATGATTTCACCTTCTGGGCAGTTTTCTTGGTCCAGTCCACTCTACCCTCTAATACCAGGGGGAAGATGCCTGCCTTTCTCCTACATTGGAAAGAACTGTCCGTGGTGCTGAAAGACAATTCAAGCCTGTTGCTGTCCCTCCTTCCCTCTCTTTCCCATCAGTGATTCCATCAGTAGCTCCTAGAAGAATATTGGGCACTTGGAGTTCATTTCTCTGGATCATTTATTCTCTCTTGAGGCTTAAGACAAGGTCAGGGAGGAGGAGAGTTGTAATCAGCCTCATATGAAGAACATACTGCAGAGAGCAAAGCACAAGAACTTCTCAGGGATGCCTAGTGCCAGAAGGCTTCACTCAAGTGGAAGAGCAGCTTGCTGCGCAAACATTTAGACAGAAAAACAAAGGCATGGATGAACTGCAGCTGCAGATTTATTGTGACTCCCTGTGGCAGCATAGTGGAAATAACCTTGGGTGATAAGGCAAAAGTCCCAGTTGCTCTGGCTTCTCTCCTTGACATACTGTGTGACCTTGGGCAAGTACCTTATCCTTCTCTTGGCCTCTGTTTCTTCCTCTGTCAAGGATTGGACTGGTTGACCTTTAAGTTTCCTGCCAGCTCTAGCATTCTGTGACTGCAGACTCAGATGTGGTGTATTTTTAGAGGCAAAACACCAGATTCACCAAGACTAAGGGAGCTAAACTTGGATTTGGGATCCAGGCTGATTTAACTTCCACCCACCCCCTTCCCAGACATGGCAGGTAAGTGTCTTAAAATGGTGGATAAAGGGAATAAATCTAGTTAGGACCCATCAGGGATGCTCCGGACCACAGCACACCCTCCCTATACTTCCATGATTTCTATCATCTGAGGGAGAAAAAAGTCTCTGAATAATTTGACCTTTACTTCCAAGTGTTAGATCTGGGGCAAGGGAGTGACAGCATAAGTGGATAGGGAAAGAAAAGAACTGAATGGAAGGTTGACTCTTTTCTTCTCTTCCTTCCTCTTCTACTTCTCTCCCCCTCCCCTTCCTTTTCCTTCTTTTTATTTTCCCTTTTCCCCTTGTACTCTAGTATGAATCCCTTCTACAATATTCCTGATGAGCAGTCAACCAGCCTCTGCTTATTGTACCTGGAAATTCGCAGCCCCCTGAAGCAGTCCATTTCAACTTTGGGCAGATTTAATCATTAAGGAGTTTATCCTTGTATTGAGCTGAAATCTGCCTCTCTTCATTTTCCAGAGTCAAGAACACTGGATTTGGAGTCAAGAAAGCTGGATTTGAAATCCACCTCTGCTCTTTATTAACTTGTAGGACAATGGCTGAGGCACTTTCCCTTTCTGGGCCTTAGTTTCTTAATCTGTAAGTTGGGGATGCTACATGGGGTGATCCCTTGCTACTGGCAAGAAGGCAGGCAGTAGATCCTGGTCTGCTACTCAAGGTCAATCTGAACAAGTCTGGGCTTGTTAGAAAATCAAAGACCCCAAATTGGAAAGGGATCTGAGAGGATATCTAACACAATTTATACCTGAACAGGTATAAACAGGTATACCTTGAGACTCACACCTTTGCTATCTTTATCCCTAATTTTTATCCAGTCTTTTCTTAAAGTGACAGGAATGTGAAAGTGATCCAATGACAGGAAACTTGCTAGTTTTTGAGACATGGAATGGGCTATTCTCTGACCAGACCTGCTAGACTTTCAGGTCCATTTGGGCAGATGCCATATCTTAATCACCTTTGGATCATATGCAAAGCCTAGTACAAGTCTCTTCACACAATGGTAGCTTGATGGGTGGTTGCTGAATGAATGAACAAATGAATGAATAAGTGAAATTAAAACTACCCAAGTTATAGTGGTGTAGCAGATTTCTCTTCTTATGGTAGAGTTCTAGCTGGAAAAAGAATCTGGAAGGCACATGAAAGAGAAAGGTGAAGGAATTTTGATTTCAATAAATTGATTTATAGACAACCTGGGAGATGAATGGTGTGCGTATCATTATCCTCATTTTAAAGAAGAGGAGAAACCCAGGCACAGAGATGAGACATTACTCCCTTGCAGTTACACAGCCTGTAAGTATTAGAGTCAAGACTAGAACCCCAGGTGTCCTTACCCCTAGTCTAGTGCTCTTGCCATTATATTGTGCCATGGGAGAAGAAGTTATCAAAAGGAAGGTTTCCTTTGCTGCCCAATAGTAGAGTTTCATGTGCTGTGGCTCTAAGTGGTAAGAAAGTTGATTCATTGAGGACCCCTACTCTATTACAATCATTATTAATCAATTTGATATGATTCCACAGGGGTAGTGATTATAAGTTCTGTATATCAGGCCCTGTGAGCTGCAGGTGGTAAGATGACTTGCTTAATCATAGGAAGTTAACTAAAGGCTCTCCACCCTTGTTTTTCCTTGTCATGGTGGCCAGGCCCAGGGTGATGGAGGTGATTCAACTACATGGAAAGTCCCCCAGTTTATTTTTGTGTCCCTGGACCGTTCTCTTTTGTCCAACAGAAGCAGGTGATCATCTTCTGACTGCTTAGTCTGTGGAGATGTCCCATGCTTCACCCAACCTGTGACCCTGTTGATATATTGTTTTGCTTATCTTGCCTATGCATCATATGTTAACCAGTGGAATTATTCTGTATTTGGTATAGGTATTCTTTTTTTAAAAGCAATTGGGGTTAAGTAACTTGCTCAAGGTTACACGGCCAGTCATTATTTATGTGTGGGTGCTCATTTTCTGAGGCTGGATCTGATCCCAGGTCGTCCCAACTCCGGAGCCAGTGCTCTTACTCACTGTGCCACCTAGCCACCTCAAAATATATAAGTATTTCTTTTTTGCTTTTTGGAGAGCAATTGGTGTTAAGTGATTTGCCCAAGGTCCCATAGCTAGTTTTTGTGTTAAGGGTCTGAGGCCAGATTTGAACTCAGGTCCTCCTAACTCCAGGGCCGGTGTTCTATTCCCTGTGCCACCTAGCTGCCCCCATGGTATAGGTATTCTTGAATGACTAAATATCTAATCCTATAAATTGGGAAGTAGAGAGAAGTACTTTGCCCAGGGTCACATCTAATAAGTACATACGGGGTAGGACCAAACCCATCTGACTCTTGCTGAGTCCAATCTAGCACTCTATCCACTGTGCCAAAATTTGGATAATAACCAAAAACTAGTATGAAGGCCCTGGAGTCCTAGAAGAAAACAGGGCAGCAGAGGGAATATTTAAAATTATTTCACCTGCTTCACAATTTTCCCTTCAGTCAGTCCTGCACCTGGCCCCAGATGGTTGGAATAAGTGGAATAATTGCCAATTAATCCTGAGCATGCATGCACATATGGTTCAAGGGCACATAATCATCATTCATATCTATATTGTGCTCTCAAACAGAGGGTTTGGATTCCCATTGTTATTCTAATATTTACTGGCTCTGAGAACCTAGGCAAGGCACTTTCCCTTTCTGGGCCTCAATTTCTTTAGCTGTAAAATGGACATAATAATCCCAGTCTTGCTTCCCTCAAAGGGACCAATCAATCTATCTATACAAGTATTCATCCAGCATTTATTATGTGCTAGGAACTGTATTAAGTTTCAAGATACAAATACACAGTGAAATAGTGCTTGTCCTCAAGGAGCTTATACTCTAATAGGGGAGACAACATGCATAAATATCAACATACAGAGAATCTACACAAAGTGAGTACAAGGTAATTTGGCACTAGCAGCTGAGGTGGATATCATGGATTCTAAGATCATAGATCTAGATCTCAGAGGAATGTCAGAGACCATCTAGCCTAACCCTCTCATTTTACAAATTGGGAAACTAAGGTCAAGAAGTGAATGGATTTGCTTAAGGTTGTAGAGGTGGGGATAGTCAGTGACTGAGTGGAAGATTTGAACCAAGATTGTCTGACTCCAAATCCAACACGCTCTCCTGGAGTCCCACAACTCTCCCCTGTGTTCTTTTCTTGACATTTTCTTGTAGGTGTCCTTCCAGGTCCCCAAACATACACTTTTCTTAAACTGAGTACAACTCCATTCCCCCATGACATTTGCCTAGGATATAATGGTTCTCTTCAAGTGTTTTAAGGGTCATCATGTGAAAGAGGGATCAGACCTGTTCTTCTTGGCCTCAAAGAACAGAATTATTTAGAGAGCTGGTACTTGAGGACCTAGAGGGCCACAAGTGGCTTTGAGGCCTCAGGTTGTCCACCCCTGTAACTAAGCCCTAAGCTAGGCCTAATGGATCCAAAAATAAAACTAAGCTGACATCAGAAGATTTCAATTTTCCTGGGAGGATGGGTGATGGGGTGGAACATTTATATGGATAATTAAAGTGGAAAATAATTTGAGAGAAGGCAACTACCTTTCTAAATCCCAGGAGCTTTGTCAGGGAGGCTTTGGACACCAGACAGAATACAAGCAGAGCATATGAAGTGCACTAGAGTTGGAAGTAATCTTAGAACATGGAAAGTCAGAGGTGGAAAGGACCTTTGAAAACAGAATGTTAGGGGTGGGAAGGACCATGGGGATTGTCCAGTCTGGTCCTTTCATTTTTTTTATTAAGCAATTGGGGTTAAGTAACTTGCTCAAGGTTACACGGCTAGTCATTATTTGTGTGTGGGTGCTCATTTTCTGAGGCTGGGACTGATCCAGGGTCATCCCAACTCCGAGGCCAGTGCTCTTACTCACTGTGCCACCTAGCCGCCCCTCAGTCCTTTCACTTCACAGTTGAGACCATTGAGACATTTTTCTAAAAGAGAAATGGCATTCTCTAGATCACTTGACAAGTTTGTCAGAAACTTAGTCCAAAACTCAGGTCTTCTGACTCTTAGTCCAGTCTTTGTTCTAGCTTCCACACTGCAGAATGGTCTGCACTTGAAAAGGACAATAGATTCAGAGCCCAGGACATGGGCTCAAACCCCAGCTTTGTCACTTCAATAAATAAATTAATAGCTAATCAATAAAAATTTGTGAAGCACCTACTATGTAGTAGGCATTGTACTTACTGCCCTGTCACGTCCCCACCCCTCTGGGACCGCTGTTTTCTTATGTGTCAAATGAGGAGTTTGGACAATATGGTCTATAAGATCCCCTGCAGTTCTAAATGTATAATCCTATGAAGAAATCCATTTATTCTGTCTAAAAACAGACGTTGGGTTAATTTTCATAAAAAGAACAGTTCCTGGAAACATATCAATGAAATTGGACTCTGTCCTATGCCAATACAAATCCCTAAAACATTATCAGAATATCATATGCATCTTTCCTGAAAGCCTTTCCTGGCCAGCTCACTCCATGACCTCCTTTCTCTGAAACTGAATCAAATGGTAAACTTTGATTTGGTAGTGTGGACAATTTCTTAACAATAATATTTGGGGGAAAGATGTTATAGGCCCTGGAGATAATAAGCTCCTTATCACAGGAGGTCTTTTAGCAGAGAAGGAAGGAATGAACCTACTATATGCCAGACACTGTACTAAAGTGTTTTACAAATATTAGATCATTTGAGCTTCACAATAATCCTAGGTTGTAGGTACAATTACTATCTGCATTTTACAATTGAAAAAACTGAGGCAGAGAGAGGTAATTGACTTTCTTAGGGTCACACAACTAGTAACTGTATGAGGCTGGATTTGAACTCAAATCTTCCTGATTTCAGGTCCAGTGCTTTATACACTGCACCACCTAGCTACCTGTAGGTTAACTGGCCACTTGTCAAGGATGTTGTAGAGGGGACTCTTGTTCAGGTATAGGTTGGATTAATTGCTTTCTGCTGCCCTGGCAGTGGGAGATTCTGAGATTCTATAACTTTTCCTAGAAAATAGAATTGGCTAAGGAGATCTCTGGGGTCCCTTATGTCACTGTTATGATTCAAAACCATTCAGACTTACAGAATCTCATTCACTTGGTACTTCTGTCCTGTGTTGTGTAGTTAGCTGTCTTTCTATGTATTTATAATTGACTTCCCCAAATGGTCAATTCTACCTCCACAACACTCCTTGAATTAGTCTCCTCTCAAATTGTTTTCCACTTTAGCTGCCTGTATAAATGTTCCACCACATCATTCATCCTCCCAGGAAAACTATAAGTTTCTGATGTCAGATTAGTTTTATTTTTTTGATCCATTAGACCTAGCTCAGGGCCTAGTATATAGTAGGGGTGTGATCATCTTTAATTGAATTAAACTGGAGGGATCACATCTTATTTTTCACCTACATACCTCACCTGAGGTATGGGCTCTTTGCTCGTTGAATATGCTCAACAAATTGTTGCTTGATCATTCAGTCACTCAATAAACACTTGTTAAGGGCCATTTGTGTATATGGCCCCATTCCCAGGTAAGAGGGGTATTCCCTCATGGAGCTTATAATCAAATAGACATGGAAATAAGATACATTGTTTGTATCTTATTTGAGGCTGGATGTTAAGTGAAAGGCAGAGGCACAAAGTACCCTGGCCAGTGGATTCAATGAGATCATGTAAGAAAAACCTTTTGTTAACCTGTAAAATACAATAAAGATGTTGACTCTCATTGTAATTGTAAATTATAAAAAGGAAATTTTTTGAATGGGAATCAGGGAAGAGTTCCAAGAGGAGGTGGCACATGAGTTTGGTCTTATAAGATAAGTAGGATTTCAATAGGGAGGGAGAAGTGTGGGATGAAGGGACAGTCCATTCCAGGGGATAGAGTATTCTATAAACAAAGGTATGGAGGTGGTAAAGTACAGGTATGTTTGGAGAGAACCAAGTTCAGTTATTGTTCTAATTAGAAATAGTATTTCAAATCCAGCTTATAGATAAGGAAAAGTAATGCTTCCCTATCTAAGATCATTAGAAGTTAAGAAAACCCTGTGTCCAATGCAGTAGGAAATTGGTTAATGCATCCCAAATTACCTCAATCCTTTGAAGATCTGTGCTTGTATAAGTGTGGCTTCATCCTCCACAGATGCAGATATTGTACAAACATCCTCTTTTGTGTCTTCTTGGCTTGGTCCAGATGCTTTTCTCATCTTTGTTTTCTTCAGTTCTTTTTCCATTTCCTCCATAAATCCATCTGAGGCTAGGAAATGAGAGTCTAAATGAGGTGTTTCCCCCTGTGAAACCCTAGGAGAGATGGCAGGGGAGCCACTATCCTTGATAATAATAAGAATTTGGTATAAAAATCTTTGAAAATGGTTTCCATAATTTGTCTGTTATCCTTTGAATTTCGTCCCTAAGTTCTCTTGAGATGGTTTTCATTAGTGGGTTCTCTCATCTAGCTTTCACACCAGAGGGTACTCCTCTGCAGCTTCTTATGATACTACTCAAGGTCTTCCATCATTCTTCCCTGTAAAATTTTATGAAACAATTTGTATACTTTGGCTGTAATTCCTCTGTCTTTTGGAAAGTAAGTCAAACATTTACTGACTATGGTGCTATTTAGGCTCTTTTGATTTCTAAATTATGGGGAATTGATTTAGATGAGTTAAACATCTGCATGAAATTGTAGTAATCATTGTCTGTGTCTCTTCCTTCATCCATTTCCCATTTCTTGGCATCAATTACTTGTTTAAATAGGTCAAGGTGCAGTTCTTTTAATAGCATACCATCCTTTCCTCAGTTTTGTTATTTCTAGCTTTGTAATAGTTAGGAGATTTTTTATAATGTGAAAGTGGTTTGACTGTATTTGGGAATGGCTCCCACATTAGAAACAATCTGCTTCCTTTCAAAATACAATCAGTATCAGTCTTGTGATGTTCTTAAGTACACTTCATGTTCACCACCTTCTGATTATTTTCTTTAAGAAAGTATTCTTAATATATATGCAGGAGATTTCTTAGTAGTATACCAGTCTTTGGTCTCTCGTGCCTTACTCCTGAATCACCTGAATCATATTTTTTGGCATATATTTGCCATCTTTCTCTAGTCTTAGCTTTACATTGAGGTCCCTGAGCATCAGATTCTCCATCCATGAAAAGTCACAACCCTTACCTGTGGGTGCTCTCTCCAAATGAATATAAATTTGGATTGCTTAAATTTTGCAAAGTATCTTGGGGTTTTATTTTTTTTTCCCTTCTTATTTATTCTGTCATTGTTGGTTTTGTTTAGTTTTTTAAAACTGGAACTCTTTTGTATCATTCAATTTTCATTTATGATTTCTTGAAATATAGCTCTGAAAAACCAGGTTTTGATAAAGCCCCATTGGGATTCAAATAGAGCTATTTGACTATACCTTTAAACCCAAAATGCTCTGGCTCTTACTGATTGACCAGTAATAGGCCCCAGCCCAAGCCTCTCTTGCTCATTGTTTGGGTTTTAATGGCTCAGAATGAGTGTAAATAGCAATTATTTCTGTTCTGTCCAGAAACTCTGAGGCTCTTCTCCTCCCAGATTGATTCTTTTGTGAAGGCAAACTAGGATGTTTTTTGCCTCAATTCTTGCCTAGCCTTTATTCACTGAATAGATGCTGTCTCTGACAAACTGAGACCTGGGAAAGACCTTAGCTTAGAAAGGTCAAGGAGTCCAATGCATCTGTAATCATTTCCAATTGCCCTGCTCTATGTCTTGCCACTGGACTCTGATGACTAAAGGAGAGAGTGAGGCTGATGACTTTGCACAGCTTTGCCTCACTTAAATCCAATTCACTTGTAAGTCAAGGCATCACCCTCCTGATGCCATTGGTCCTCTTTGAGAATGAAGGACAAATAACAACTGAGAATCAAAAAGAGGTGTTAATTTCATTTGGAGGATCCTATCGAGCTCTTCCTAGAACTTCTCTAGCTCTCCAATCTCTAAATCAGATGTCAATACATAAACTGAGATTATTTTCATGGTGGTCTTTTGCAAAATTTTATCTAAGCATTGCAACATTAAATGCCCTGTGAAATATTGCCTTGTTGATTGCAATATAAAACCAGCTCCTTTATCTGCTCTCCTCCCCCCAAGAAGACTTGGGGAATCATCCTTGCACTCAGCTGCAATTTTTTTTGTCTCTTGGTTTTATTTATAGTGGGAATACCAAGATTGATGTGATTCATTTCTTCCAGGATTATATCCACTTGCTGTTCATTAAACAAGGATCTTAGAAGACAAATATTGAAGTTAATGATTATAGATGTCTTGAAAACTGCTGTTCTTGGCAAACTCCAGTCCTTAGCATAGTGGCCAGTACAGAAGAGGGGTTTAATAAGTGTTTATGGATGACTAACTGATCCTCCACTCTGCCAAGATCACTGCCAAGGCAGAAGGGGGCTTCACAGGCCATTCCTTGTTTCATGAGTTAGAAACCTGGTCAAAATAAAATCACCAAATGGCCAGATTCTCGGTGATGAGCCAGGTTGGTGTTTGGAAAGCAGACAGTATCTTTCTGTGACCATACTGTGGCCATCTATTTCTAACTTAGTAGCAGCTGCCCAAGCTTATGGCTCTTTGGTGTAGCCTTTGAAAATGCTGGGTCATCACCACACTATAGTGATGCACCAGAGTAGGACACCATGGAGAAATCAGAACAATGGCCATGATAATACTGCCCACTGACAAAGTCTAGACACCAAAATACTTATAGCAGCATTTTTGTGATAGCAAAACAATGGAAGCAAAGCAGATGCCCATCCATTGGGAAACGGCCACACATATTGAAGCACATGAATTTTAGGGAATGCTATGGTGCTGTAACAAATGACAAACAAAACAAAAACAAGCATAGAAAGGCTTACATGAATGGATTATGCAGGGACTCCTGCTGAAGGCCAGGCTGGACTGGTTACTTTGAAATTCTGCATCAAAGGTTCTAAAATTTGATGACAATCTTTTCTTTCCCACTTGAGTCTGAGCTGGCTATGGGTAGGAAGATGCACACGAGACTGACCTTTTCCTTGCTTTTTGTTACCTTTCCCAGGACCATGGGGGACCATGACACCTGAAGCCTGTCTCTGGGATCATCTGAATGGAAAGACCCTGGACCTTCTTTGCTTGGCCCACCAGGGTCTGTGGCTGGGACTTCTCAGACCCTTATGGAGTTTTCCTTTCAGCTTTTTCAGGGCCCCTTGTCTGGTTTTACTCAGTGTCATTCTATGTGGTCTCCTCTTAGGTGCTCCTCTGAGCCCCAACTCAACACAGGAGGAGGATTCTTTCACTGTGGGGGTATTGGGTCCATGGGAGTGTGACCTCCTCTTCTCCAAAGCTTTCCCCCATGTGGCTGCCCAGTTAGCTATCATGAGAGCCAAGAGAGATTTCTTGTTGGAGCTGGGCATCCACTTGGATTATGTGATCCTTGAGGAGGGTTGTAATACCGCTCAGGCCCTGGCTACTTTTCTCTCCTATAGAGGTGCTGTGGCCACCTTTGTGGGGCCTTCCAATCCTGGCTACTGCCCAGCAGCAGCACTCCTGGGCCAGACCTGGGGCAAGGCCCTTTTCTCCTGGGCATGTGGGACCCCAGAGTCAGGAGGCACATTGGTCCCCACTTTGCCCTCCAGCATCCATGTCCTGTTGGCTGTCCTGAAGCACTTTGGCTGGGCCCATGTGGCTGTCATCTCCTCCTACCAGGATATCTGGGTGGACACAGCCCAACAGGTTACCTCAGCCCTCAGGACTCATGGGTTACCTGTGGGGCCTGTAGCCTTTCTGGGGCCTGGAGGCCAGGGAGCTGTCGGAGCCCTGAGGCAGCTTCAAGACACAAGTAGGTTGAAGGGTAAGTAAGTTTATAGCCTGTCCCCTCCTCCATGGTGTAAAGATGTTCTTTATTTTGAGGCAGGGGCAAACAACCTCTTAACTAAATCAGACATGGACGGTCTTCCTCAATATTCTGATGTAGGCTAGATGATAGCACAATTAGTGAATAATATGTTGAATTTCTGAACTCAGAAATTACTCAATAATGGGTTGAAGTTAACATGTACTCTCTAGTAGAGTGTTCCAGTGACTTGTCCTTGGTTCTTCAGTCAACATATTAATCAATGGTTTAGATGAATACAGCAGTGGATTTTATATATATACATATGTATATATATATATATATATATAATATCAGATTTGTGGATGACAGGAGAAACTTGGAGAGATAGTTAATATGTTGGACAACAGAATGACAATTTTAAAAGATTTCAGTAGCATAAAAATGACAGGCTGAATCTAATTGGATGAAATTCAAAGGGAAAAAATGTAAAGGTCTACACTTGGGTTAAAAAAATCAACTACTCAAGTCCTAGATGGAAGAAACATCAGCCAGTAAACGAGGAAAAGACCTGTTTTAGTGTGCTGAGCCAAGAGTGTAATATGGAAGCCAAAAGGCTGTACTAAGAAAGGGAAACACAAAGTCTTAAATTAGGAAGGTGATAATCTCATTGTCTTCTGACAGTGCACATCTGAAGTGTTGTGGGCAAGCTAACATTGTCCAGAGGAGGGAAATAAGAATGGAGAAAAGACTGGAAACTGAGTCAAATCAAGTCATGGCCACAAGTATTTAATAATTGCCTACTGTATACCAGACACTGTGCTAAGTGCTGGAGATACATAGGGAAAAATACTTCTTGCATTAAAGGAGCTCACCCTCTAATGGGGGAGGCAGCATACAAATGCCTATGTACAAACAAGATATAGACAAGATAAATCGAAGATAATATTGGAGCATTAAGGGCATCAGAAAAGGCTGCCTGTTGAAGGTAGGATTTTAGTTGAGACCTAAAGGAAGACAGAGAAGGCAAGATATGGAATTGAGGAGGGAGAGAGTTCCAGGGATGGGAGACATCCAGAAAAAAAAAGTGACATGAGATATAACGGTGTTCTAGAGTAAGTGAGGGTGGAAGGAGCAAGAAGAAAATAGACTGGAAAGTAAGAAAACGAGACAGTAGGAAGGGGACAGGTTATGAAGGATTTTAAAGGGCAAACAGAATTTTATATTTCATCTTGGCGGTAATAGGGATCCACTAGAGTTCATCAAATAGCTGGTGACATGGTCAGACCTCTGGTTTAGGAAGATCAGTTTGACAGCTATGCAGAGAATGGACTGGAGTTGAGGCAGAGAGACTGACTAGCAGGTTATTGCAAGAGTCTAGACATGAAGGAATGAGGACCCACACCAGAATGACAGATCCAAGAGACAAGAGCAGGGCATCTAGTGATAAGCCAAAAGAACTGGGTGTGTTCAGAAGAAGAGATAAAGGGAGATTATAACTCTTCCAGTAGTGGAATTGCTGTTACATGGAAGAGGGATAACCCATGTTCAGCTTAACCCTTGAAAGCAGAATGGGAGGAAATTGTAGAGACAGATGTCTATTTACTAAAAGGAAGGATTTACCAAATTTGGTGCTTCCTCAAAAGAGAGATGAAGGCAGCTAGGTGATGTAGTAGATAGAGTGTTGAACTGGGAGTCAC
Organism: Gymnobelideus leadbeateri; assembly: GCA_011680675.1. Lineage (NCBI taxonomy): Eukaryota > Metazoa > Chordata > Mammalia > Diprotodontia > Petauridae > Gymnobelideus > Gymnobelideus leadbeateri. The sequence goes on along the minus strand of WOXC01003992.1, from coordinate 21,352 downwards.
GAAGACTCATCTTCTTGAGTTAAAATTTGGCCTCAGACACTTAGTAGCTGTAGGAACCTGGGCAAGACACTTAACCCTGTTTGCCCTAATTTCCTTATCTATAAAATGAACTGGAGAAGGAAATGGTGAACACTCTAGAATCTTTGTCAAGAAAACCCCAAGTGGGGTCATGAAGAGGTGGACATGACTGAAGTGACTGAACAGCAACAATAAAAGAGGGGTGAACTGGATCAAGAGCTTAGGTAGTTTTCTTCCATTGGAGGTGCTTCAACAGTGGAGGGTGGATGGTTGCTTGTTTTAGGGATGGCATAGAAGAGATTTCTGTTCAGGTACAGGTTGGAGTCTACATCCTCTGAACTACCTCTGACTGAGATCTAGGATGATCTAATCCTATTAACTGTTGTAGTAGGCTGTTGGAGTTAGAAAGAACGTTAGACATCATCAGTTCCAACCCATTATTTTATACAGAAGAAAATTGAGACCAAAGAGGGGAAAGGTCTTTCCTAAAATTCTGCTGTGCATTGGTGGGCCGATCAGGACTGGATCTGAGCTCTACAAACTCCATTCTTGGATTTAATCCAACCACCCGATGAGAAGAAATCTCCTCTATGATGCTCTTACCGTTGTTGGGTTTTTTCTTCTTGGGTCTGTGCCGTGGCCTTGGGCCTGATGTCATTTTGCCTCTTTGCTTTGCAGTGGTGGTCATGTGCATGCACTCAGTTCTTGTTGGCGGCTCTGAGCAGGCAGTCCTACTTGCCCAAGCTCATGCACTTGGCCTGACTGATGGCAGGTATGTCTTCATCCCCTATGACGCACTGCTTTATGGGATGCCTTATCGCAACCGGTCCTACCCAGTGTTGAGGGATGGCAGTGGCATTCAGGAAGCGTATGATGCCGTGCTGACTATCAGTCTGGAGTCTGGTACAACTGACTTCGATGGAGCCTTCTCAGCTGCGAGGAAGAGTGGGGAAATCACTGCCGACACAGAGCCTGAGCAAGTCAGTCCCAACCCATGGCGGGGAGGGTTAACTAACAGAATGTGGAAGGCAGAGGATCCCTCTGCTCCTCACCATCTAGCCATACAAACTCAGACTCTCCATGCCCCACAACTCTAAATCTAACAGTGTGTGTGTGTGTGTGTGTGTGTGTGTGTGTGTGTGTGTGTGTGTGTGTGTGTGTGTGTGTGTGTGTGTGTGTGTGCGCGCGCGCGCATGCGCATGTGCATATACACCTATATGTGACTTGCCAGTATATGTGCTCTTTGATGTGTTAACTCTTCTTCTCTTTCTCCTCCTCCTCCTCCTCCTCCTCCTCCTCCTCCTCCTCCTCCTCCTCCTCCTCCTCCTTCTTCTTCTTCTTCTTCTTCTCCTCCTCCTCCTCCTCCTCCTCCTCCCTCCTCCTCCTCCTCCTCCTCCTCCTCGTCCTCCTCCTCCTCCTCCTCCTCCTCCTCCTCCTCCTCCTCCTTCTTCTTCTTCTTCTTCTTCTTCTTCTTCTTCTTCTTCTTCTTCTTCTTCTTCTTCTTCTTCTTCTTCTTCTTCTCCCTTTTTTCCTTTTCTTCCTCCTCTTCTTCCTTCCTTCTTTTCTTTTCTCTCCTTTTCTTTACTTTTCTTCTTTTCTTTCGCCTTTCTGAGGCTAGGATTTTTTTCCCCTTTTTCTTTGATAGAGGAGCTCATACCGGAACCAGGGAGACCTAGGCTTGAGTCCCACCTCTCATACATTTGCCTGTATGATCTTGGGCAAGTAACTTAACTTCTCAATGCTCTAAGACGGATTCCTTAAAAATATGCAGAGATGGTGCTTATATGCATTCGTGGAAGGAATTTACTTATCTGGGAGTTCTTTATACCAATAAAATCATAGGTCCTAGTCTCTATCCATATGTCTTTCAGTGACCCATTTTGGTGGGAATGTGTGCCTTTTTTGTCTCTTTCATCCTTCCCCCCACCCCCTTTCTATCTCTCTAAAGCCAGAGGAAAAGGGCCTTGGTTTCATCTCTTTTTATCTCTGTTTCTTCCTTTCCTTGTGTGTCTCTGTTTGCCTGCCTGCCTGTCTGACAATTGATTTGCCTCTGTCTCTCTTACCAGGTTTCTGGGAAAGGAAGGAAGAGCATGAAATGGAGGCAGGGGAATGAGGAGTGGGGTTTCTAATGTTTCTAATTTCTATAATGAGGAGAGATAGGATGGAATTGTCTTTTGTCTTAAATGGTTTATCTGGGGGCAGCTAGGTGGCACAGTGAATAGAGCACCAGCCCTGGAGTCAGGAGGACCTGAGTTCAAATCCAGCCTCAGACACTTAACACAAAAACTAGCTGTGTGACCTTGGGCAAGTCACTTAACCCCAATTGCCCTCCAATAAAAAAAGTTTAAAAAATGGTTTATCTGGTATTGCCATTGACCACATTCATAGAACAAATGCTAACCCTATCCTGTATCTTTTTCATATCAGAGATTAGAACATGGATTTAGGGGCAAGGGCTTGGGAATGAATCCTGGAGGAGAGATGATGGGGAAGGAAAAAGAATAAACATTTCTATAATACCTATTATGTACCAGGAACTGGGCTAAGTACTTGTTACAATTATCTCATTGGTAAAATTTTATGATAGCCCAGAGGTGTTAATGATGATGACATGATAAAGATGATAATGGTGGCAGTGGTTATCATCAGGTGGCAATAAGGGTGTGGTAGTGATGGTGACACTGAGGCTGAAAATGGTGATAATGCAATGATAGTTGTGGCAATAGTAATGATGGCAATAGTGATGATGGTGGTGGCAGTGGTGGTAATGATTGATTACAATGATGGTGTTATTCATGGTGAATATTAGTGGTGATGGGGATGATGATGATTGTAATGCTGGTGGGCATTATGATCATGATGGTGATGACAATGGTAATGATCCTGTGATTGGTGAGGACAGTAATGTCTATGGGGATTATGACGATGGTGACAATGATGATGATGATGGCTATCATTGTAATGGTAATAATAGTGAAGAAGGATGGGAGAATGGTCCTGATGGTCCTAATAGTCCTTATGATAAGATTAGATCAAACCAACAAAAAAAAATATGTAGAGATAGTAATGGTGATGAAATTGGTGATAATGAATACAAAATGCTCAGATCTCTAGATTTTTGAGCAGCCTAAGTCAGGAAAACTTTTCTTAGTATCTGCTGGACTAGTAATACTGCCTTTGATCCCACAGGTGTCCCCACTTTTTGGGACTATCTATGATGCCATCTTTCTTCTGGCCAATGCTCTGAATTACTCTAAGAAACAAGGGGGTCAGCTCTCAGGAAGACATCTTCAGGATCACATTATGTCTCTGAACCTGGCTGGCTTTAGTCAGAGGATCCAAACAGATGAGAGGGGAAATAGGTTGGCCAGCTATGTGATCTTGGACACAGATGGTCAGAAGAACCAGCTTATTCCAACCCACTTGCTGGACACATCCACACAATTAGTACAATCACTTGGCCGACCTATTCACTTTCCAGGAGGAGAACCACCTTCCCCTGACTCTAACTGCTGGTTTGATCCAGATACTCTGTGCACAGAAGGTAATTAATTTACATATTCAATTATTCCCTTTATTCTCTCAACCAGTATATATTAAAAATGTCTTCTATATGCACAGCCCGATGCTTTATCAAACTATGGAGAAAACAGAGGAATAAAGAAATACCATCCTTGCCTTCAGGGAACTTGCATTTTAGTTGGGGACCCAAAATTGACACATAAGGAACAGACATGCAAGAATCACACACAAGAAACTCAACTGGGGACTTTAGAATCTGAGTTCTAGGGAGCCCTAGAAGAAGGAAAGCTCTTTGAAGACTAGAGTAGTTAAAGCTTTCTTGAGAAGGTAGGATTTGGGCTGGGCCTTAAAGGACAGGAGAATTTGATTAATCAGAGAGACATGATTGAGAAAGTTCATTTCAGGAAGAAGGAAGCATGTATGCAAAAGCATGTAGGATATATTTAAGTCAGCAAGGAAGGAGAGAATATGAAAAGTTCTATATGGATAGTAATCTCTTAAATAATTATTGAGGGGGCAGCTAGGTGGCGAAATGAATAGAGCACCGGCTCTGGAGTCAGGAGGACCTGACTTCAAATCCAGCCTCAGACACTTAACACTTACTAGCCATGTGACCTTGGGCAAGTCACTTAACCCCAATTGCCCCACCAAAAAGCAAAAAAAAAAAAAAAAAAAGAATTATCGAGAAAGACAAGTGCTGCATTTGTCTAAATCTAGGCTACACCTGAATGTAGGTCATAGTCTAATCTAACAAAATGTAAAGGTATACACTCAACAATATTATTGATTAGGAGTCATATAGGAACCTCATCAGGAAGAAAGGAGTGGATTATAGTTAGACCAATACTATTTAAAAATTTTATTGATTTTAGTTTTTGTGTCATCTTAATTTCCAAATATATTTATCCCCTCTACTAAAAAAAAAACAATTCAGTAAACATCCAGTTCTGATAGCATATACAATGTTCCAGATACCTAGTCTTCAACTTCTGCAAAAGATGGGAGGTGTATGCCAGCTTCTGAAAAGCCCAGCACACACAGACCCAAATTATTTCTAAGGATTCACTTTCCCTTCTCTCCTTACACCCCTTAACCCTACTCCTGGGTTTTGTTTCTGCTCTGTGATGGTTGCAACTGATATCTAAGGACTTAATTGATCATGATGATCTCTAGATTACAACCTTTACCAGGGATATTGGCATGCTATAGGAGACCTGGAAAACCAGTAAAAGCTCTTTCAAGATCCAAGATCCAGCCATTCTTCAAATGATAAATGGTTCAAGGGTATGAACAGGCACTTCTCAAGGGAAGAAACCCAGGATATTTATAGTCAAATAAAAATGCTTCAAGTTAGCAATAATTAGAGAAATGCAAATTAATCCAATTGTGAATTTCCATCCCATGCTCATCTGATTGTCAAAAATGTAGGAAAAAACAAGCACATGGGCATATTAAGGCATTGTTGATAGGGTTGTTAGTGGGGCCAACCATTCTAGAAAGCAATCTGGAATTATGCCTCCAAAGTTACTAAATAATGACCTAGTAATAAAGCCTTTGATCCAGCAGTATACTACCCCTAGACCTATACCCCAAAGAGATCAAAGAAAGAGAAAATAAGTGGAAGCTATAATAGGTGAATAACAAGCACTTAGAATGTATATTTCTAGGGTTTAGAAGACCCTTCCTGGGACCCAACCAAATCACTCCAGTGAGGGGATTTTCCTCAATGGATAATGGTCTAACTCATCAAGTTGGTGTTACAGAAAGGTACAGAGAAACACAGGCAGAAGATTGCATTGGGTAGTCCCTCAAAGATCTTTCCTTTCTTCATATTTGACATGGACTTGTTGGAGAGTTTTCTTTTCCTCATTAAGAAAGAGTATTGAGTGAATTTATTCAATTCTCTGAGAACACGCTTTCTGCAGGGCCATGGTCTTGGTTCTGTGTGGGAGGCATAGTTAGATAAGACAGAGGTCCTGCCTTTAGAGAATACACTGTATAATAAGATAGGGAACTGCTTTACAAGGCACGGTCTGATAAAGGCCATAGAGAAAGTCATGAAAAAGGGATATGAGGTTTAGACTAGAAACTCTCCCTCCTGGACTTGGGGGAATTAGGAAGGCTTCCTGGAGGATAAGAAGGGGAGCAGGGGGAGAATCAAGGTTAATATTCTCTTCAATGCATTTTTTTAGCCTGGTCTGAGTTTTAGGATACAGAATAAAATGGAAAGAACCCTGGTCTAGGTATCAGAAGACCAAGACTCAAGTCTTGGCCAGTTATTAACTACGTGTTCCTGGTCAAGTCATCCCCCAATTTAATAATAATCCTCACCAACTGAACTATTGCCACAATGGGAGATAGCATTAATCTAGATAAAAAGAACAAATTTTTTAAAATGCTTCAATACCAAATAGGTTTAATGTCTAGGCTTCATCTTGGAGGTAGAGGGAAGGAAAGGAAAGCTTTCAAAATACATATAGAGGGGGCAGCTAGGTAGCACAGTGAGTAGAGCGTTGGCCCTGGAGTCAGAAGGACCTGAGTTCGGATCCGGCCTCAGACACTTAACACACACAAACAACAACAACAACAAAAACCTAGCCTGTAACCTTGGGCAAGTTACTTAACCCCAATTGCCCTCCAAAAAGCAAAAACAAACAAACAAACAAAATACATATAGAGACGTAGAAAAGGAAATCAAAATCATGGGGGAAGAAGATGAGATGCTTGCCGTCCTTGTAATCTTGTGGGCCATTGGAGTGTACCAAGGACAGGATGCCTTCCAGGGAGCCTAGACATGATAAGCTTAGAGCCTAATATCTTTATGTAATTACAAAAAGCATTTATTCATCCCCCTGTATAATAATTCACAGGATATTAACTATAAAAGCATAATAATGGGATAATAATTTGTCCCCGGACTGTTTCTCTCTGAATCCCATTGAAAAAGATGAGCTTGACATAATAATAACCATAATAATAACAGCAGCAGTAGCAACCAGCATGCAGACAACAGTAAAGCTTTCAAAGTGCTTTGGATAACATTAGAGCCTCAGTTTTCTCATCCGTAAAATGTGATCTCTCAGGTGCCTGCTGGCTCTGACATTCCAGAGAATATAAAATACAGTCAGCATTTATGCAGCATGTTAAGGTTTGGGAAACACTTTATTTCTGTTATCTCATTTGATCCCCACACCAAAGCTGTGATGTTGTTATTGTTGTGAAGAGGAGGTGCTGTCATGACATTCCAGTGAATTGGATTTAAGTGAGGCAGGGCTGTGCAAAGTCACCAGCCTCAACTTTCTCCTCCGGAGTCATCTGGGTCCAGTGTCCAGATTTAGATCAGGATGATTAGAGATGGCCCAGGATGCAGTGAGAGAGCTTGGTCTTTTTAAGCTAAGGTTATAAACAGGACTAGGTTTGACTGAGGCAGCACTCATTCAGTAATTAAGGCTAGGTAAGAGATTAGGCAAATCTGAGCAAATTAGAGCAAAACTGAGTTCAGTGACTTGCCTAGGGACTCATAGCTAGTTAGTACCTGAGGTGTGATTCCAACTCAGGTCTTCCTGATGCCAATTTCATCCTTTTATCCACATCCATCTTATGTTTTAAGGTTCTTTCCAGCTCTGACATTCTATGTTTTACACTCTAAAGTCCCTTCCAGATTCAGTATTCTATTTTTTCTAGGGGCCCTTCTATATTTGGTATGCCATGGGTTCTGTTCTAAGGAATTTCCCCTGGCTCCACCATACTAGATGTCTATTGAACAGAGCATTTATTCTTGACCCCTGCACATGTTTACAGTGGAAGGCATCTCCAGAAACAACCTGATCCCTTGGGGGGTTAATTTGAATCTAGGTCTCTTCTCAGCAAGTTCTTCGATTTTCTCACTAGGTCACAGTTACTTTCATTGAGTCAGCCTTGGCTTTTACCACCTTCTTCTGGTTCACTCCCACAGCACTAGCCAGGTTATATTATATTTAGAAGACCCTTCCTGGCACCCAACCAAATCACTCCAATGACTTATATAGTCATTATATCAAGGACCTAGCCTGTTGGCCACTTACTGTCTTAAGGAGTTGCCTGAGACTCCAGTGATGTGACTTACCTGTGGTTACAAAGCTAGTAAGTGTCAAAGGAGGGATTCAAACCCAGGATCTTCCTAACTACAAGCCCCACACTTTATGCACTTACTTCTCAGATCCTTTGTTTACCATGACAATACAGGGATTTTTGGGTCGTCCCACTTCCCTTCTCTGGGTTCTGGGTGTTACCTTCTGTGGGGTGGTGCCGAGCAAGCCTTATACCTTCAAAATGTGAGAAAGTTGGTAGATGGAAGGAAAGTCTCATTCCTTCCATGTCAGTCTCAATTCAATGAGCCCCTCTAGATGGCTTTTCAGGAAACTCAGAGGGACAGCTGGGCTAGGCCAGGCAGGAAGAGTCTGCAGGGAGAAATCGGGTCTGAAAGAAGCAGGTTCTCTTTTCTCTGCTTTCTGCTCCCAGCAGAGGACCATGCATCTCACCTATACAATGCCGCAGAATGTTCATGAATAAGGTCCTCCTCAAGTTCCCTCTTCCATGGACTAGAACCACAGAATGTCAGAGCTGGAAGGACTCTCTTTTTTTTTAATTTTTTATTTTCAAATTTCCTTTACTTCCCTCCCCCCTCCCCTCATGACAGCATATAGTACAGTATAGGGTCTGCAAATGCATTCATATTAAACATTATTCCAATAACAAAAGCATATTGTACTAGGTGGGATGAAAGATGGTAAGGAAGAAGTAAAACCAAACAATGAGAGGAACAAGATCATTTAGTTTGCTTCCATCAGGATTCAGGCTCAGTTCTTTCTAGTTATATCTCTGGATGGCGCATTTCTCACTTTCTTGAGTCATTCGGGATTAACTTATATCACTGCATTGCTGAAAAGAGTCCAGTCTGTCATAGTTGGTCGTCACAGATATGGTATGTCTGTGATTGTATATAAATTTCTTCTGATTCTACTCTTCTCGCTCAGCATCAGTTTGTATAAGTCTCTCCAGGTAATTATGAAATCCATCACCTCTTCGTTTCTTATAGCACAATAATATTCCATTACATTCATATACCACAACTTGTTTAGCCATTCCCCAATTGATGGGCACCCCTTTAGTTTCCAATTCTTTGCAACCACAAAAAGGGCTGCTAAAAATATTTTTGTACATATAGGTCTTCCTCCCACTTCTATGATCTCTTTGGGATATAATCCTAGAAGTGGTATGGCTGGGTCAAAGGGTATGAAATTATTTATAATCCTTTGGGCATAATTCCAGATTGCTCTCCAGAATGGTTGGATAAGTTCACAACTCCACCAGCAATGTTTTAGTGTTCCAATTTGTCCACATCCTCTCCAGCATTTGTCACTTTCTTGTTTTGTCATCTTAGTCAATCTGACTGGAGAGATGTGGTATCTCAGAGTTGTTTTGATTTGCATTTCTCTAATTAATAGTGATTTAGAGCATTTCTTCATATGCTTATAGATATCTTTAATTTCTTTCTCTGAAAACTTCCTATTCATATCCTTTGACCATTTCTCAATTGGGGAATGACTTGTATTCATATAGATTTGGCTCAATTCTCTATAAATTTTAGAAATGAGTCCTTTATCAAAGACACAAGTTGTAAAAATTCTTTCCCAATTTCCCACCTCCCTCTTGATCTTGGTTACATTGGCTTTGTTTGTGCAGAAGCTTTTTAATTTAATGTAATCAAAATTATCCATTTTGCATTTTATAATGCTCTCTAATTCTTGTTTGGTCCTAAAATCTTCCCCTCTCCACAGATCTGTCAGGTAAACTATTCCTTGCTTTCCCAAATTGCTTACAGTATCATCCTTTACACCTAGATCATGCACCCATTTGGACTTGATTTTGGTATATGGTGTTAGATAATGGTCTATGCCCAGTTTCTGCTATACTGTATTCCAGTTTTCCCAGCAGTTTTTGTCAAATAGTGCATTCTTATCCCCAAAACTGGGGTCTTTGGGTTTATCGAACAATAGATTGCTATATTCATTAACTGCTGGGTCTCCTGCACCTAATCTATTCCATTGATCCACTACTCTACACCTCTGCCAGTACCAAGCAGTTTTGATGACTGCTGCTGTATAATACAGATTAAGATCTGGTATAGCTAGTCCACCTTCCCTAGCATTTCTTTTCATTAATTCCCTTGATATTCTAGACCTTTTGTTTTTCCAAATAAATTTTGTTATTATTTTGTCTAACTCTAAAAAGTAGTTTTTTTGGTAAATTGATTGGTATGGCACTAAATATATAGTTTAGTTTGGGTAAAATTGTCATTTTTATTATATTGGCTCGACCCAGCCATGAGCAATTGATATTTTTCCAACTATTTAGATCTGCTTTTATTTGTGTGAGAAGTGTTTTGTAGTTGTGATCATATAGATTCTGGGTTTGTTTTGGCAAGTAGATTCCCAAATATTTTATAATGTCTGTAGTGACTTTAAATGGGATTTCTCTTTCTATCTCTTGCTGTTGAGTTTCATTAGAGATGTACAGGAATGCTGAGGATTTATGTGGGTTTATTTTATATCCTGCAACTTTGCCAAATTTATGTATTGTCTCTAGTAGTTTTTTACTTGATTCTCTAGGATACTCTAAGTATATCATCATATCATCTGCGAAGAGTGATAGCTTGGTCACTTCTTTACCTAATTTGATTCCTTTGATTTCTTTTTCTTCTCTAATTGCTACTGCTAGTGTTTCTAGTACCAGATTGAATAAGAGGGGTAATAGTGGACACCCTTGTTTCACTCCTGATCTTATTGGAAAGGCTTCTAGTTTATCCCCATTGCATATAATACTTGCTGATGGTTTTAAATAGAAGCTATCAACTATTTTAAGGAAGGCTCCATTTATTCCTATACTTTCTAGTGTTTTTAATAGGAATGGATGGTGTACTTTGTCAAAAGCCTTTTCTGCATCTATTGAGATGATCATGTGGTTTTTGCTAGTTTTGTTGTTGATATGCTCAATTATATTGATGGTTTTCCTAATATTAAACCATCCTTGCATTCCTGGATTGAATCCTACCTGATCAGGGTGTATTATTTTTGTGATAAGTTGTTGGAGTCTTTTGGCTAATATTTTATTTAGAATTTTTGCGTCTAAATTCATGAGGGAGATTAGTCTATAATTTTCTTTCTCTGTTTTATCTCTTCCTGATTTAGGAATCAGTACCATATTTGTGTCATAGAAAGAGTTTGGTAGGACTCCTTCTTCACTAATTTTCCCAAATAGTTTGTAAAGTATTGGAATCAATTGTTCTTTAAATGTTTGATAGAATTCACTAGTAAACCCATCTGGCCCTGGAGATTTTTCCTAGGGAGTTCATTGATGGCTTGTTTGATTTCTTTTTCTGAGATGGGGTTATTTAGGTAATTCACTTCCTCTTCAGTTAATCTGGGCAACTTGTGATTTTGTAAGTATTCATCCATTTCACTAAGATTGTCATATTTATGTGCATACAATTGGGAAAAATAATTCCTCATTATTTTTTTGATTTCCTCTTCATTAGAGGTAGATTCACCCTTTTTATTTTTGATACTCATAATTTGGTTTTCTTCTTTCTTTTTTTTTATCATATTGACTAAGGGTCTATCAATTTTGTTGATTTTTTAAAAGCAATTGGGGTTAAGTAACTTGCTCAAGGTTACACGGCTAGTCATTATTTATGCGTGGGTGCTCATTTTCTGAGGCCGGATCTGATCTCGGGTCATCCAAACTCCAAGGCCTGCGCTCTTACTGCACCACCTAGCTGCCCCTTTAAGGCAATTGGGGTTAAGTAACTTGCCCAAGGTTACACGGCTAGGTTTTTGTTTGTATGGATTAAGTGTCGGAGGCCGGCTCCGAACTCAGGTCCTTCTGATTCCAGGGCCGGTGCTCTATTCACTGCGCCACCTAGCCGCCCCTGGAAGGACTCTTAAAATAATCCAACCTCCTCCTCTTACAGAAGAGGAAAGTGAAACCTAGAGAGAGGAAGTGATTTATCCAAGGTCACACGTTAAATTACTGGCAGAGTTGAACCTAGACTCTATTATCTCTTGACTTCCAAGTCAATCACAACAGCTATTTTATCATAGGACAGCAACTTACCCACAGATGCAGGTCCAAATAGCCTTCTCCAAGTCCGATGTTCGTTGGGCTCTTCATGGATACTCATACCAAATGATCCTTCTGTTCTCTGGTCCCTCTGCAGATGGGTGGTCCTTGGTTCCCCTCCTAGTTCTGATATCAGTATCTACCCTAGTGCTTGGAGGCCTGGGGCTCATTTACTTCATCAGGTGAGAATTCTCAGGTAAAACTAAGACCTTGCATGTGAAAATGATTTCTTCATCCCCTTTAAAGACCCCCGTTTATCCCCCTCAACATTTACCTCATTGACTTATACAATGTCAAGACTGGAAGGGACCTTCAAACAGTTAGGGATTTAAGAGATCATAGAATGAAGAATTTCAGAGTTAAAACAGACCTGAGAACATCCGATGTTAAAACTAAAAGGGGGGCAGCTAGGTGGCACAGTGAATGGAGCACCAGCCCTTGAGTCAGGAGGACCTAAATTCAATCCAGCCTCAGACACTTAACACTTACTAGCCATATGATCTTGGGCAAGTCACTTAACCCCAATTGCCCTGCCTTTCCCCCTCCAAAAAGCAAAACAAAAAAACTGAAAGTGATCTTAGAACACAGAGTGTATCAGAATATAGAACATGGATTATCAGAGCTTGAAGTGCTTTTAGAATATAAGACATAGAATGTTAAAGCTAGAAGCAGACTTAGAATATAGAATCTTAGACTTGAAATGGACCATAAGTCAAGAAAAGAAATGGAGAACATAGAATTTCAGAGCTGGAAGGGGACCACAGAACACAAAATGTCAGAACTGGAAGGGGCCTTAGAATGGAGAACACAGAATGTTCAAGCTGGAATGTCTCTCCCACAATCAGGACTCTGCAGTTCCAGCCTGAAGGAGGTCCCAACAAGATTCTGCTGACCCTAGTAGACCTCACCTTCACCCATCATCGGCTGAGCCAGAGGGTAAACTCAACAGCTCATGGAGGGCTCTAGTGGTGAAGGTTGGGGAGGGGGCCGTGGCTGTTACCCCAGTTGTCCTGAGGGGTTGATTCTGACCCTTGTCCTGGCCTTCCCAGAAACTCAGCAACTCCCAGAGCTCCTCAGACGTCAAGAGCCTCAGCTCGGAGGTCCAGTCTCCAGGGAGGGTCCTCCCGGCCACACCAGAGACATCCAACATGGCCTTGTACCAGGTGAGGTCTCATAGCACTAGTACTTCAGGGAGAGTGCTGTGTAAGTAAGATGATTCTATAGACGCTATTATTGTCATTTCACAGATGAGGAAACTGAGGGTCAATCAGGTGAAATGACTTGTCTAGAGTCATAAAGCTTTTAAGTATTGATCATTAGGGAGACAGGGGTATGGAAATAAACATATATTAAGTACCTACTATGTGAGAGGCACCAAGCTAAGCGCTTTACAAATATTCTCTCATTACAGCCCTATGAGGCAGGTATTGTTATTATCCCCATTTTACAGATAAGGAAACTGAGACATACAGAAGTTAAGTGACTTGCCCAGGGTCACAAAGCTAGTAAGGCTGGATTTGAACTCATACCTTCTTGACTCCAGGATCAGCACTGCACCACCTAGCTGCCTCAATATTAGAATAATAAGACTTCAATAATCAATGAGCTTGAGTCCTTTACCTGCCAATATAGATCAAAGACTTTGAGTTGCTGTGGCTAAACCTCTGTCTGTTGAGGTGGCCAGCTCTCAGGTGATGAATCTTGGGCTCTTCAGTCTCGCTCACCTCACCTATCCCATCTGTTGTCAGATCTTACTTTATACCTTCACGTCTCTTATACACATTCCTTCTCTCCATTCCCCATTCTCTGTTTCACTCGTCTAGTTCAGGACCTCATAACTTCATGTCTGGACTGTAACAATGACCACTGATTGGTTTACCTGCCTCAAGCCTCTCCCTGGGTCAGTCCATCTTCCACTTAGCTGCCAAACTGCTTTTCCTAAAACACAGGTCTGTCCACATCCCTCTCTAAGCCCTTTAATCAGCTCCAGCATCTCTTTGTAATTCCCAGGGAGTTTCAGGGTGAGAGGAAATAAGTGGGGCACATGGGAGGGATGTGGGGAAAGTACAAAGGACAAAGTCTGGTCACAGATGGGTATATGTGGGGTGAACAAGGGAGGATGATCCAAAGGCTCATCATTAGGAGGTTCGCCATCCCAAGCTATGACCACATAGGTGATAACAATGTTTTTGAACACAGTTTGAATGCCATGAGTCCTAGTCAGGACCCACCAGCCCAAGGCCCAGGTGCCTAGGCAGGATATCTCTTGGAGAAGGCTGGTCTCATGAACCATGCTGCTCTCTGTCAACAGGGAGAATGGGTTTGGCTGAAGAAGTTCAAGACCGGGACATCCCTTGAGCTCCGTCAGAGTTCTGTGAAGCTGCTTAAAAAGGTACCACTGAGGAGGGGCAGTTCCCAGGCATGATTTCTGTGGGATGGTGGGGGCAGGGTTGAGGAAATAGTGCTCAGGGAAGCCTAAATTCCTGATAGAATCATGGAGTTGACTTTGGTGTGTGCATGTGTGTGTGCATGTGTGTGCATGTGTGTGCTTTTGTGTGGCGGGGGTGAGGGGGTGGGGGAGGTGACCATCCCTGTGTGTGGAGGGAACTCCTGCTAAGGTACTGGGGTAGTTTCAATAACTTGCTAGTTTCCTTTTCTTTAAGAAAGTCCTGGGGCGGTTAGGTGGTGCAGTGAGTAAAAGCGCCGGCCCCAGAGTCGGGAGGACCCGGGATTGGTTCCAGCCTCAGAAAATGAGCACCCACACATAAATAATGACTGTCTGTGTAACCTTGAGCAAGTTACTTAACCCCAATTGCTTTTTTAAAAAGTCCTACTCATGATAGGAAGGTCTGGTCTATGAACCAGAACCACCACCATCTTCACTACCAGTATATAGAGGTCATAGCACTAGTCATAGCACTAGAAGTCAGGAAGACCCAGATTCAAGAGTCACTTCTGACACATCCTGTCTGTGTGACTCTGGGCAGCTCACTTAACTTCTCAGTGCTCTAGAAAACTTTATTTTTTTATTTTTTAAAAATAAATTTTGGTGTTATCTTTTTTTTAATATAAAAAAAATCCTCCTAGCATTCTTCCCTCTCCCTTCTCTTAGAGAGCCATCCCTTATAACAATATTTTTAAAAGATGAAAAAAGAAAAAGGAAGAAGAGACCAGAAAAAATTGGCAAAACCAATCAATACATTAAAAAAAATCTGAAAAACCAGACATGTATTCCTTGCAATCCAAGAGGATGAAGCTAATGGATTTCTTAGGTTCAGGAGTTCTGAGCTATAGTCAGTTTAACCAATCAGGTCCATATTAAGTCTGGCACCCATATGGTGAACCAGCTGCAGTCATCTTAGCCAATCAGGTCCACATTAAGTCTGGCACCAGGATGGTGAAACCCCCTGGAGTGGTGGGCCACCAGATTGACCAAGGAGGAGTGGATTAGCTCAATAGGAAATAAAGCAGGTCAAGGATCCTATATCTATCAGAATTTCATCAGGACTGTTGAATAGCCCTTGAACTTCTAGCCTAGTTGAGATAAGGAGACCCAGCCTTTAAAAAAACAAAAGTCTGAAAATATACACAATGTTCTATCCTGTGGATCAAGTCCTTTGGCAAAGGAGTGAGGGAGCTGTCTTTTTGTGTAGCCAAGCTTATCCTTTATAATTGTGCAATATTCGATATCGGTCATTTTGTGGCTATTGTTCTTTCCATTTACAGTGTTGCAGTTACTGTGTGTGTTGTTTTCTTGGTTCTGTTTTACTTCACTTTGCATCGGTTCATACAGATCTTTTCATGTTTCCCTGCATTCATCACATACATAATTTCTTATAGCACAGTAATATTACATTACATTCATTTACCACAATTTGCTCAGCTATTTCCCAATGAGTAGGCATCCACTGGTTGCCACTAGTTTTTTGCTACCACAAAAAATGATGCTATAAATTTGTTAGTGAATATTGAGACTATTTTCTTATCTCTAAAATTATTCTAACTCTGACATTCTAAGATACTTAGAGCAGGAAAGCCTTCTGTTGCTTCCCACTAGTATATTCCATGTTTCCTCCTTTCTTGCCTCTACAGATGAGGAACCTGAGACATGAGAATGTGACTCTCTGCCTGGGCTTCTTTACTGATCTGGGTGTTTCTGCCATTGTGTTTGAGCACTGTTGCCGGGGCAGTTTAGAGGATCTGATTAAGAATGAGGCCCTGCAGCTTGATTGGACTTTCAAGTCTTCCCTCCTGATG
Source organism: Gymnobelideus leadbeateri (assembly GCA_011680675.1). Classification (NCBI taxonomy): domain Eukaryota; kingdom Metazoa; phylum Chordata; class Mammalia; order Diprotodontia; family Petauridae; genus Gymnobelideus; species Gymnobelideus leadbeateri. The sequence continues at coordinate 5,395 of WOXC01003992.1, read as the reverse complement.
GATTTGATTAAAGTAAGGGAAGCAATTCACGTCAGTGGTCTAAATTGGGAAGAAGAAAACGGGATGTGGAAAAGATCAGGTCTGATCATTTGTTTATATAGGAGGGACTTATCTTCTATGCCCCTCCCCCCAAGTTAATGTAGTAAAGAAAGGTACAGAATGTAATCATAGGGTGTTAATGAGATAATAAACTGAAAAAGATCCACCAATTCCTTGGTCCCTTTATGATTACTAACAGACACCTCTGATGGAGTCAATGAGGGAACAATGTGATGGATTGAGCTAATGAAATAGTCACACTTCTAAAGGATTTAAAAGGTCCTGGGGAAAAAAAATCAGCAGTTATGAGTGTGGAAGACACTTCTAGCTGGTAGCTATCTTGTGGGGACTTATCCAGAATAATTTTGAGGTCTTCTGTGCATTTGCAGAGACCCTCTGGAGAGAATTTCCATCCAGAACTTTCCTTCTTGAATACTCCGATTTTGCAGGAATCTATTGTTTGCTTTTACAATGATCACACAGTCTATTTTTAGTGTGTTTCCTTTACCAATCAGACCACTTCTTTATTGAATGCTTATGATTGTGTTATTTTGCCTATTATGACCATCAAAGCTAATATGAGCAATATAGAGTTTGTACCCTTGGAAACGTTGTGTCCTCAGAAATTCATCAAGAGCCCACTATGGGAGTTCTCATATTCAGTGTTTGGTTCTTTTAAACTTTTAAGCAGAACTCATTTTGACATGAGGAAAGATAGCTTATCTGAGATCCTTATAGGTCCAAAGGATAGAGTTTGTGTGTTAATCCAGAAATCCCGAATAATCAACCCTAAATTCTTAATTCCGTTTGGGAAGTCCCCCATATTTCTGCAGCTAGTATGTAGTACAGCCAGGATCCAAAACCAGGTCCTTTCACCACAAAGCCAATGCATTTTTCCATGAGTGTAATCCTCTTGGTAGGAAGCATGTTCTAGTTGGAAAGACCCTGTTCTAGTTAGAGTTCTGGAACTAAACAGATAAATCACTTACCTTCTGTCACTCACTCATCTGAAAATGAGAAGATCATCCTGAGGAGAGCTTTCAGGCCACTTTCCCCTGTAACATATCATATGCTTCAAAGTCCCCATCAATCACAAATATTCCGATACTCCAAATTACTCTCCACTCCTTGAGACTCTACCATTAAATGAGGGTGTCCAGCATATTACAGGAGAATGTGTTCTCTTCGTCCTCTAGGGTGTCCGGTATCTCCACCATCGGGGGTTTTCCCATGGTTTCCTCAAATCTCGAAACTGTGTTGTGGATGGGCGCTTTGTGCTGAAGGTCACAGACCATGGCTATTTGGCACTCTTGGAGAGGCAGCAGATTCCTCGTTCCCAACCCCTGTCAGAAGGTCAGTGTCCACCAGGGGCCATTCATAGCCCTTCCTCCCTTCAACACTATTGTGTCTAGTAGGTAGTATCTTGACCAGCAGGAGGCTGAAAATATATTCCTTAGAGAACTCTGAACATTTAGGTATTTCTTTTTTTTTTTTTAATTAATTTATTAGTTTAGTTTCAGTTGACAAGATTCAATTCCATAGTTCCTTGATTTTCAAATTTCCTTTACTTCCCTCCCCCCTCCCCTCATGACATCATATAGTACAGTATAGGGTCTGCAAATGCATTCATATTAAACATTATTCCAATTACAAAGGCATATTGTACTAGGTGGGATGAAAGATGGTAAGGAAGAAGTACAACCAAACAATGAGAAGAACAAGATCATTTAGTTTGCTTCCATCAGGATTCAGGCTCAGTTCTTTCTAGTTATATCTCTGGATGGCACATTTCTCACTTTCTTGAGTCATTCGGGATTAACTTATATCACTGCATTGCTGAAAAGAGTCCAGTCTGTCATAGTTGGTCGTCACAGATATGGTATGTCTGTGATTGTATACAAATTTCTTCTGATTCTACTCTTCTCGCTCAGCATCAGTTTGTATAAGTCTCTCCAGGTAATTATGAAATCCGTCACCTCCTCGTTTCTTATAGCACAATAAAATTCCATTACATTCATATACCACAACTTGTTTAGCCATTCCCCAATTGATGGGCACTCCTTTAGTTTCCAATTCTTTGCAACCACAAAAAGGGCTGCTAAAAATATTTTTGTACATATGGTTCTTCCTCCCACTACTATGATCTCTTTGGGATATAACCCTAGGAGTGGTATGGCTGGGTCAAAGGGTATGAAATTATTTATAATCCTTTGGGCATAATTCCAGATTGCTCTCCAGAATGGTTGGATAAGTTCACAACTCCACCAGCAATGTATTAGCGTTCCAATTTGCCCACAACCTCTCCAGCATTTGTCACTTTCTTGTTTTGTCATCTTAGCCAATCTGACTGGAGAGATGTGGTATCTCAGAGTTGTTTTGATTTGCATTTCTCTAATTAATAGTGATTTAGAGCATTTCTTCATATGCTTATAGATATCTTTAATTTCTTTCTCTGAAAACTTCCTATTCATATCCTTTGACCATTTCTCAATTGGGGAATGACTTGTATTCATATAGATTTGGCTCAATTCTCTATAAATTTTAGAAATGAGTCCTTTATCAGAGACACAGGTTGTAAAAATTCTTTCCCAATTTCCCACCTCCCTCTTGATCTTGGTTACATTGGCTTTGTTTGTGCAGAAGCTTTTCAATTTAATGTAATCAAAATTATCCATTTTGCATTTTATAATGCTCTCTAATTCTTGTTTGGTCCTAAAATCTTCCCCTCTCCACAGATCTGTCAGGTAAACTATTCCTTGCTTTCCCAAATTGCTTACAGTATCATCCTTTACACCTAGATCATGCACCCATTTAGACTTTATTTTGGTATATGGTGTTAGATGACTATGCCCAGTTTCTGCCATACTGTATTCCAGTTTTCCCAGCAGTTTTTGTCAAATAGTGCATTCTTATCCCAAAAACTGGGGTCTTTGGGTTTATCAACAATAGATTGCTATATTCATTAACTGCTGGGTCTCCTGCACCTAATCTATTCCATTGATCCACTACTCTACACCTCTGCCAGTACCAAGCAGTTTTGATGACTGCTGCTGTATAATACAGATGAAGATCTGGCATAGCTAGTCCACCTTCCCTAGCATTTCTTTTCATTAATTCCCTTTATATTCTAGACCTTTTGTTTTTCCAAATAAATTTTGTTATTATTTTGTCTAACTCTACAAAGTAGTTTTTTGGTAAATTGATTGGAATGGCACTAAATATATAGTTTAGTTTGGGTAAAATTGTCATTTTTATTATATTAGCTCGACCCAGCCACGAGCAATTGATATTTTTCCAACTATTTAGATCTGATTTTATTTGTGTGAGAAGTGTTTTGTAGTTGTGATCATATAGATTCTGGGTTTGTTTTGGCAAGTAGATTCCCAAATATTTTATAATGTCTACAGTGACTTTAAATGGGATTTCTCTTTCTATCTCTTGCTGTTGAGTTTTATTAGAGATGTACAGGAATGCTGAGGATTTATGTGGGTTTATTTTATATCCTGCAACTTTGCCAAATTTATTTATTGTCTCAAGTAATTTTTTACTTGATTCTCTAGGATTCTCTAAGTATATCATCATATAATCTGCAAAGAGTGACAGCTTGGTCACTTCTTTGCCTAATTTGATTCCTTTGATTTCTTTTTCTTCTCTAATTGCTACTGCTAACGTTTCAAGTACCAGATTGAATAAGAGGGGTGATAGTGGACACCCTTGTTTCACTCCTGATCTTATTGGAAAGGCTTCTAGTTTATCCCCATTGCATATAATACTTGCTGATGATTTTAAATAGATGCTATCAACTATTTTAAGGAAGGCTCCATTTATTCCTATACTTTCTAGTGTTTTTAATAGGAATGGATGTTGTACTTTGTCAAAAGCCTTTTCTGCATCTATTGAGATGATCATGTGGTTTCTGCTAGTTTTATTGCTGATATGCTCAATAATACTGATGGTTTTCCTAATATTAAACCATCCTTGCATTCCTGGAATGAATCCTACCTGATCAGGGTGTATTATTTTTGTGATAAGTTGTTGGAGTCTTTTGGCTAATATTTTATTTAGAATTTTTACATCTACATTCATGAGGGAGATTGGTCTATAATTTTCTTTTCTCTGTTTTATCTCTTCCTGATTTAGGAATCAGTACCATATTTGTGTCATAGAAAGAGTTTAGACCTCTTCTTCACTAATTTTCCCAAATAGTTTGTAGAGTATTGGAATCAATGTCTCTTAAAATGTTTGATAGAATTCACTAGTGAACCCATCTGGCCCTGGAGATTTTTTCCTAGGGAGTTCATTGATGGCTTGTTTGATTTCTTTTTCTGAGATGGGGTTATTTAGGTAATTCACTTCTTCTTCAGTTAATCTGGGCAACTTGTGATTTTGTAAATATTCATCCATTTCACTAAGATTGTCATATTTATGTGCATACAATTGGGAAAATAATTCCTCATTATTTTTTTTTTATTTCTTCTTCATTGGAGGTAGATTCACCATTTTTATTTTTGATACTCATAATTTGGTTTTCTTCTTTCTTTTTTTTATCATATTGACTAAGGGTCTATCAATTTTGTTGATTTTTTCATAAAACCAGCTCTTGGTTTTATTTATTAATTCAATGGTTTTCTTAATTTCACTTTTATTAATCTCACCTTTGGTTTTCAGTATTTCTAATTTAGTACTAAATTGGGGATTTTCAATTTGTTCTTTTTCTAGCTTTTTCAATTGCATGTCCAATTCACTGACCTCCCTTCTCTCTGCTTTAATTAAGTATGCACTCAGGGATATAAAACTTCCCCTGAGAACTGCCTTTAGGGCATCCCACAAATTTTGGTATGTTGTTTCATTATTATCATTCTCTTGAATGAAATTATTGATTGTTTCTATAATTTCTTCTTTAACCCACCAATTTTTTAGGATTAAATTGTTTAGTTTCCAATTAGTTTTTAGTCTATCTTTCCATGGCCCTTTATTGCATATAATTTTTATTGCATCATGATCTGAGAATGATGCGCTTACTATTTCTGCCTTTCTGCACTGGATTGTGAGGTTTTATGCCCTAGTACATGGTCTATTTTTGAGTATGTACCATGCACTGCTGAGAAGAAAGTAAATTCCTTTTTATCCCCATTCAGTTTTCTCCAGAGATCCATCATATCTAGTCTCTAAGATTCTATTCACCTCCTTAACTTCTTTCTTGTTTATTTTGAGGTTAGATTTATCGAGTTCAGAGAGGGGGAGATTAAGGTCCCCCACTAGTATAGTTTTGCTATCTATTTCTTCCTCTAATTCCTTTTAACTTCTCCTCTAGGAATTTGGATGCTATACCACTTGGTGCATATATATTAAGTAG